>NJDC01001279.1:476739-507194 GCA_002245475.1 Calephelis virginiensis
GAATTTCCTACTACCAGGAAATCCGTCTGCTTGTTTGCCTTCCATTAACATAAAAAAATGAAAAACGAAACAAAAAAACATATGATGATCAACTATGAAGTTTAATAGTTGAATTATTAGTTCATCGCGATGCGTGCCCTCGGGCTGTTTTCTTGGAAAAATATAACTTTCTTCATATTCCGCCATAAATTTTCTTTCTAGTGGATACTGTACATTTATTCCCGCGTAAACTTGTTATCTTTTCTGTACTAGACGAAAAGGTCATTCTCCGTTAAGCCTAAAACCCATTTATTGTATAGCACTCTTTAGTATGTTTTAATTTTCGACATGAAATCGTCTTTAAAATTGGTTCAATATTAAGAGGTCACAATGTTCGGCCATACCTACTCTTTTCCTTTCCTTTCTTTAAGTTTTGGCCTTCACGTTAGTATTTAGCCATTAGTCAAGTAGAAATTTGCATCAAATTTTATATCAATTTCAATTAATTTTAATTAGTCATCAGTCATAAGTCGTCAAGAAGTCATGTCAGGCTCTTGGGTAAAGCGGTGGCCTGTTTACTCAAGCTCATGTAATAAGATTTGGCGGCAATGAGGAAATACACGATACGCTAATTTCTTCATGATTATTTCATTTGTGCACTTTCACTGAACAAAATTGTACAAAATGCTACCAAAATTGACTAATTTCACTCAATATCAACACGAAATTCAATAATTATGAAAAAACTTCGACCATATTTTCTCTAGATGGCGCCAAAACTCTACCTACTCTTTTACAGACACAATTCTTATTTCAAAATGGCGAATTTTCAAAGATGGCGCATCAATTATTGAAGTTAAAACTTCTGTAGCGGTGTCGCGCACTTTTTATTGAAATGGGTAAAAACTTCTAAACTCGCGTCAGGACACGTGACCTGATCGAAAATTCGTAAGACGGCATATGGCGCTTGCGTGAATAAGACGGTGCAGGGTGCTTGCGCGAATGTTCGTGTTGTCATGTTTGTGTACGATAGCGCTGTAAGTCAATATTGTATTTTCTATAAATTTTAAAGAAAGAAAAAATTTCGCCTCAGACAGGATTTGAACCTGTAACCTTTATAGAAAATTTATCCCAAGCACAGGGCAAGTGCTAAAATAAAAATACGTTGCGAAAAACGAAAGTTATGGCCATTCTAAAATGTGAATTTCATCTGTAATGATGAACTCATTTGGTGGGTACTCAGAATTGTGTATCTATAGGACATAACTACTCGCGTTAACGGGTTAGAAAGGCATTAAAAATTTCGCCACGGGACTTGAATCCTCAGTGGCTCAATTGGTTAGAGCATTCGTCGGCTTGAGACGAAAGGTTACAGGTTCAAATCCTGTCTGAGGCGAAATTTTTTCTTTCTTTAAAATTTATAGAAAATTTATCCCAAGCACAGGGCAAGTGCTAAAATAAAAATACGTTGCGAATATTGTATTTTACCACATAAATGATAGTACTTTCATACTAATAATTAAAGCAACTTGTGCAAAATTATTCCCTAACCATTCCAAAATATCAAAAATGCACAGCGTTAATATTAAAGTTCTAACTTCTGTCGGCACTCCCGAAGTGCAACCCGTCGTTTTTTTTTTGTATAGACCTTATCATTAAGCATAGCAAAACTGCAAAAACCGACTCCAACTATTTCAATGGCACTACCTACCAGGGGTTTATTTTTTATTTTCAAACACATTGAGATATACATTATTATATACAGACAAATTTTGAACCAAATCAGTCAAATCTTTTAGGAGTTACTTGACAAACATACGTACGAAATATATATAATATTAAACTATTATTTTAGTAATGATATAGCTTTTGTGGTTCTGACATGTTAACAACTAGCAGTTTCACGCAGCTTCGCCTGCGTAACTTGGCTTCTACTTCACCGATTTTGATGAAACAAAGCCTATGTCACTCAAGAAAAATGTAGCATTCTAAAGATGAAAGAATTTTTGAAATCGGTCTAGTAGTTTCGGAGCCTATTCGTTTCAAACAAACAAACAAAAAATCAAACATTTCCTCTTTATAATATTAGTATATATCAATATCTCTTTTGAAATAGACCTCAAACATTAAATATAAATTGTAATGAAGATAAAAGCGATTTAGAAGAAACATCCAGACCATGAACGTCCTATTTGTCGGCAATGGAACATTAATATTTTATTATTTATAGAAAATCTGCTAAAATATAAATAAGATTGGGCAAAAGATTAGTCTGAGTCACGAGTATCTCCAACGAAGCAATAAAGAAATATCAATGTATAAATTATACGTATTGGTTTTACTCCAGACAAAATTAAACCAAATTATTGTTATGGGTAATAGTCGCCGATACTAATACTTAACATCCCAATATTCTACTTTCTTTCTTTTTCTGACATATCTCTCAAATTTACGGAAACGGTATTCGACTTGCTGTTAGACATAACATACTTTAGAATACGCTATAAAATTATTTCTTGCAGACGGGTGCAAATAAATAAATTGCTTTTAACAATAATAATAATCAAAATAAATATCCCTGGACAAGTCACACAAATTGAATCTAACGCCATAGTCAGCAAGTTAGATGCTTATGTTATAAGTGTTAATCAATGATACTAATACATAGAAATACTTACATACATACATATATATCTTCATAGTGCTGCATAGTGCCAGACCTCACGATCCTGACAAAATGACAAAAACAAAAGACAAACCTGTCTTGCTTCCTTCACATTCATAACCCTTTTCATACAAATACTTAAATAGATAAATTTAATAAACACAAGGCATAATAATAATAAGGAGACAAATAGAATAATAAGGAGACATTTAGATGTCTGCATTTCCAGAAATGCAGACATCTAAATGTCTCCTTATCAGGAATCGTACCCGAGCCTCGCGGTTACTCGATGTATGTCGGTTTGTGCGCTAGCCACTTAAGCAACGAGGCGGTCAAGATAGGTTTGAAATTATCTGTAATCTATTTTTTTTGTCATCATTTATGAAGCTTGTAAAAAATAAGTGCTTTGATTTAAAAATTGAAAAACAATTATTTCAGTACTGTAAATATTTATTAAATACTAACTCTTGCCTGCGGCTTCACCCGCGTTTTCACAGAAACCCGTTGTGCGATCAGTATTAATAGAAGCCTATATGTTAATCCAGGTCAAAATCCATCTGTGTTCCAAATTTAAGAGAAATGCGTTCTGCCATTTGGGCGTGAAAGAGTGACAAACATTCGTACATACCTACTCACAAACTTTCGCAAATGTTAGGACTAGTAGACCCGAGTTATAGCACGGTGACATTTATAGGTAATATTACCGTGGTTATAGTGTAACTAACAGGATTCTGTTTTATTAATGTAAATTACAAGTTTACCTATATATTTTTGTTATGTATGCAAATATATATATTTATGTATGCATGTTTAACGGTTTATTATTATTATTATTTTCTTTTATTTTATGTGCACATCATATGTTTTTTGTTTTTCTCCTGGGTTTGATGTAACATATCATATTATATAAATATATAAATATATAAATAACATATTTGTATATACATAACATATTTGTTATATAAATAACATATTTGTATGTATAATGTTGAATAGTTATCCTATTTTGTCTTATTTAATTTATTTTGCACTGTAAATCTACCATTTAAGTTATTTCATCAGCTCCTTTTTGGGTGAGCTGGAAAATATTTCTTTGAGATAAGCTAAAGTTCATGCAAGTTTTTTTGTACAATACGATTTAATAAATTAAGAAGAAAGTTAGTTCCGATATATTTAATTCCTACTTTTTTATACGGACCGTTATTTCTTCCACGTACACGTTGTAAGAACCCCCGTATATAGATCATTTGGTATTAGAAGTCAATTCCACCCACACGTGGCGCCCTTCTAAATCAGCGAATAAGGAAATGGCAGCGGATCGATATAAGCCTTTCATTTGATAGCGTGCATGACGCGAGTGCAAACGCTTTTAAAATTCCTTACCGTTCTCTTGTAAGTATGAATGTTGGATAATAGATAGCATTTTTACAACCTTTTTATCCCCCATGTTGGTCCTACCCAGAATAGACCATCTGCCTGCCAGGCAGCTCTTAAAACAAGAGCATAGGCTTACTGTCGCTAACACCCTGATATCTGACTAGATGGTGGAGTTTCGCAGTGACTCGCCCGGATTAGTACCACTGCCTTACCTATTCCTTCTGCCTTAACGTCAGCGCTTGCTGTTGACGAGTTCCGATTCTAGCATAAGGTATCCAGTAAACTTACTTTTGCTGCGGTACCTTTGGTGTCTCGGGTGCGTGGATTTCTTACCATCAGGAAATCCGTCTGCTTGTTTACTTTCCAATATTCTAAAAAAGCTTTCAATTTGTACATGGTTTAGAGATCCGGTGTTGAACTTGACTTTGTGAGGTTTTGGATTGATAAGTCCAGCAACAAAAAAACTGTTTTTTCTTTTATCCGTTCAAGACAACTTTGCCTGGGGGTTTGTTAATTGTCTGGTTGACGATAACTTTGCCACAGTTCGCATTAAATAACTTATACTCGGCTAGTAGTGCCCTTTTTGGGGATAAGGATGTGAAGATAATTTTAAGAAAGGAAAAATTTACTAAAGCAGGAATTTAACTCTTACCGCCGCTCTCAGAGACGACTATTGTATTTTAGTCAATCGTGACAGCTACTCGCAGAAACAGAAATTAACATTTAACCTATCATTAAGTCACAATTTTGTATAGATGATGTCGACTTAATGATTCATACAAAGACAATTGACATCTCTAATTACGGCCGTAAGTCGTCGTTATGTACAAAATTGTGACTTAATGATAAATTATATGTTAATTTACATCTCCAAGTGAGGCCGTTGAATTATATTTTATTTATGGTCAATGTCAACTAAATTATTCTGACTGTTTTTTTATGTTGAGAACGTCGATTTCGCAATTGTATTTTAGTTTCAAGTTGCCTTCAAGTGTCAAAGGAATGAAAAATGAAATAAGTCAGATTCATAATTTTTCGTTTAGCCAGAAAAAAAATTACTTAAAACTCAAACAAACCAAAAAACATCGCAATATAGCCCATGACTCTGGTGACATCACTACGTTGTCAGGTAAGTCACGAGACTTTGCACCAAGATTGAGAGAGATTCCATATTATTCTAAGCATAATTTATCAACGACACTTGTTTTTTACATTTTATTTTATTTTATTATTTTTACAACCGGTTTCGATTTTTAATCTCCGTCAGGGCATATACAACTGAAGTTAAAACTATTTTAATCTAGTCGATATGATATGTAAACTGTATAACCTTCTGTTGCGTTAGTAATTGTCAGGAGAAAATTGTTTTAAAAAACCTGGACAATTGAAGGCAGAATAAGAAAAACAATGCTTTAATCAATACAAACTTTTAGCAGCTGTTAATGTCAAGCGATACGAAGATCGCCGGGTCGGCTAATACAATTTAAAAAGGAATTTCACCAAGCGCCTGCTAGAGATATAGAAAGCATATCATCCCATTTACGAGTTTGTGTCCTATATCTTATAATAGTTATTTTTCTAGTAACGAAGCAGCTTTTTCGTCCATGACAGTGAGTTTTATTCCTAAATATAACATTCAAAATTGCTAATTAAACTATAACTCGAATAACCTTTCATTCTCTTTCAACCCATTCAAACGAACAGTAGCTAAATCAGCCAATTTATCTTTACCATTATCGTTAACATTACTTAACCATGTCTAAATAATTAATTAACGTTTAAACCTTGATCTCTTCAGAGTATTCATATTTGACCGTGGTATAGGTTGTTACGCAATAACTGCAAGTTAAAATCGCTGAGTGAATGGCACCGCCTTAACTAGATAGAGATCTAGGCCAAAACTGACCACAAAATCCACTTTCGCTCTCTTCAAAAGCTACAATATACTAACCCTGCTTAACATCATACCTACGTAATCGTGTGTAATATTAATTGTTCGAAAACGTGACGAAAAGAAAAATGGTTGAACTGTTTCGGAACGCTTAGTCGCGTTTAGCCTGTTCTATGTAAGTCTTTCATTACTTCTTGCTTAATGCTAGATCTTACCTATTCTTACTTAGCATATTTTTTTTGATAAAATTATTGCGTTTACACAATTCATATTCTGAGATTTATAATATGCTAACCCTAACATCATACGTAATCGTATGTAATGTTGTTCAAGAAACGTGACGAAAAGAAAAATAGAATCCATCTGAAGTACATATATGTCTATTTTTGGTATTTTTAAAAAAAGTATGGCAGTGCGACGTGTCTATATGTATGTGTGTCTGTGGTATCATACACACACACTTTTGAAAAGTTGGACTGATTTCGATGCGGATTTTTATGTGCGGAAACTGAGGTGACTTCGATCTAGGTTACACGTAGGTTTTTGTCGGAGGTAGTTATTTTATAATGTTATTGCATAAATTACTGCGTTGTCAAATTTTATCATCGAAGATTTACGATTTAGGGTTAGTATATTAGGTTACTTAACATCATACGTAATCGTCTTTAATATTTATTGTTTGGAAAACGTAACGAAAAGAAAACTGAATTTTTTCGGAATGTTGGCCGCATAGACGCATTTAGCATGTTCTATGTGAAGCTTCCTGGATTTTCATGTCGTTTTAGTCTTCCATCTGGTGTATATGTTTCTATTTCTGTACAAGTGACCTCGTCCACACAATTTTAACCCCCGGCGGTAAAAAGAGTTATAGGTTCGAGTGATCGAGATGGTGCTTAGGTATAATACATGTACGTTTTGTCGAGGGTTATTGATTTTTTTTATTTAAGTGTTAAATAAAATATATTTTAAGATACTGGAAGTTCATTAAAATAATGCTTTCATCCTCTCCTTGCACCTAGATATTTGTCATAGAATCTTCCGAATTAAATTTCATTCACTTCCCGGATCAACTTACTTTACTTATCGGAAATGTTGCATGAGTTATTCCGTTGACAATCTAAGATTATTACCATATAGGGCTGATTCAGTAATAAAACCAGAATGCAGCAACCCCCAAAACTCCCAACATTTTCCAATCGTGTTCATGTTTATTTGACTCTACATGAATAATAACTTCCCAAGTCTACGGAGGAGCCCTCACAAAATTTATTTTTTGTTATTAGTTGTTGTATCTTGTTCCTTTTTATGGCGTTTGAGTATAAATAGGGATGACAGGGTTAAAATGAGTTGATATTTGTAATAGCAATTTGCCTTTTCCTTTTCCTTTCCTCGACGTTTGCCAATGTCTGAAACGTCTGAAAAAGCGACACGAAACGAGTACGTTGTGCTTGATTCTGTATGAATTTTAAAAGATACATTTTCTCACTCACTCACGCTCTTCTGGGACTAGATGTCACAAATCTAGATCTTTCCGCTTCATCTATCTTCGCATTGTGATTTAACTTTGAAAACTTAAGATGCGAACGAAAGATAACAGCATTTTTTTGTTTTATAGAAATAATTGTTTTGTTTTATAGAATTGGTGCCAATTCTGATGCACATTATCTTAAGTGTATGCTATTTCTTCAATAAAATGAAAACAAAAGAAGTAGAATATTACATAATTGTCAAATTAGTCAGAACACAATAACTTGTATGACTTTTAATCGATGTATGTTGGCGATAGCGCAAATGCAGCACTGAATATGTTTTGTCTCATTCGAATACTTTGGTGATGCTAATTAAAGACTGCTTGATTTTATTTTAATGAAAGTATGTTTGCTTATACACTTAAAATATCCCAAAAGAAGAGCGCAACTGGCATTTTTATTTTAGAAGGCCAAATGCTAAAATGTTTCGGTATAATTAAACATTTTATAACATCTTAACACATATATTGCGAAAATAAATTAGTTTAATTTCTTTCAATTTTATTTTATTTAAATTCCTTAAGCAAGATAAATTCATTTTTATAGTTGCATTAATTAATTACGTAATTAACTATACAATTTATACTATTCATCGCCGACACTTAGGGGAATTCCATTATACACACATTTTTTTAATAACTTTTATTTAAAAAGGTATGTGAATATGTGTAACAAATAAATATCCCAGAACAAATTACTTAAATTAAAGTAACCATAAATTAAAAAAAGTTGAGAACTAACGTAGTTAGTCAACAATATTAATAAACATATAGAAACACTTGAAAATGTAAACACTCAAAACAAATATCCACTTCTCTAACATTTGTCCCAATCGGGAATCGAACCAGAACCTCAAAGGCGGCGTTAAGCGCACACTTTAACTTCTCAATCAGTGAAGCTATCAAATAAATGCTAATGCCAAGGACACAATAAATAATGCATCAATCATGCAACTGTTTTTAAATTATGCTAATCCATTTAAGCCTTATCCAATATTGATCTACTCATCAAACTTCTTTTACTCAATTACCACTCCTGTAAAGTAAGTGCAAGTGTACAATTTTTTCACACAAGGCTGCATGTAAGCGTTTATGCTTCACGATCAATAAAATCTATCTATATATATAAAAATCAATGCCACTTTTCGTTGTAATTTTATAACTCAAGAACGGGCTCACCTATCTAAACCAAATGATTAGCCTTTGTTCGGTCTATTTAGTAGTTTATGTGAAGTTTTCATACAATTGGTGGAACAGTTCTTAATTTATCACATTTTTTGTAACAAATGGATTCAATAAACGGCGCGGATCGTTTTGTTAATGGGTATTTTCTGTCAAATTGAAACTTTTTTAAATGGGGATTGTGCTGTCACATTGAAACTTTTTTAGTTGTTTTTCATTTTTTGTTTTGTTGTGTTGTGTCATTCATGCGGTCACATACGTAGCGAAGCACGAACAGGACCGCTAGTATATTATATATAAAAGAAAGTGGTGCTAGTTGCACTATTTAAAACTCAAGAACCGCTTAGTGTCTTCGGCTACTCTTTGGTGCCCTGGTTGTACCTTTGCCTACGTCTTCGAGAATATGGGCATGTAGATACTACTACTACTACAGCTACTAAAATTGTGTTTATGATATTAATAGTTTTCATTACTTGGTAATTAAACAATGAAACATGGTGTTAGTTACACAGTACACTATTTATAAGGCTGAACCGATTAGGCTTAAAAATTGGTAAGGAGGTAGCTTAAAACTGGAAGAAGGACATAAGATACTTTTTATCCTGTTCGATTGTAAGGAAACTGGGGAAAACAACATTTTAATTTTTCCCATACAAACTGAACGGGCGGAACGAAGTTCATAGGAACATCTAGCTTAATATAAATTGCATCGGGAGATTGCAAATGGAATACCGATGCTATTAATAAAATAGAGCAAGATCCGAAGATTACGACTTAGACTCTAGTCAGTCTAGATTATGTCTATTCCTATGTATACTTAGATCCTTAAAACTACGCAACGGATTTTGATGGGTTTTTCAATAGATAGAGTGATTCTAGTGCAAGGTTTATACGTGTAATAACTAAAAGTTTGTCCACCCTTGCGAACGTGGGACGGGGTTTCGACTAATTTTAGACACTTTTTTACGAAATTCGCCCTGATGAAAAAAAAACCTAACGGAGGTGTATGAAATTTGGCACACGTATAGTGAACGCTAATTTTTTTTCAATACTAATTCTTATAAGGTACTATAAATCTAAGAAGAAAACATTACACACACTACCATGCATTTGACACACACAAATAAATATATTTATTATAATGATAAACAATCACAAATGGCTCACAAACTATGTTCATAACGTTTGGTAACAAAGTAGTTGGTCTTGAAAAATGAAGATGGCGTTCTTATAAAAAGGTGCTAAAATTGATAATGATCGAATTTCAACCAATGGGCGACCACTAGTTTTATTGAATATTTGGTACGTGCAAAAATAGATCGTAATGTGAATTTCATACCACGAAGTCATAGTATATATCAACTAGCGGTATGATAATGTATCAACGTGTTTACGCTCGATAGCAAAATAACTTTAACACGCAGGGTGAGTCGCAGGCAAAAGCTATTAATATATAGTAAATATATATGTAGATACTTGAAAACATAGATAACTATGGAGTTGAATACATTCTTGGTAGCAAAGATGTCAAAATCTGTGGTGTATTGCTTGCTGACTGAATTCCTAACAGGGAGATCCGCGACAGAGTGGGACTGAAAGAAATTTTGGTGTTAAAATGAATAAGGGCATGCTCCGCTGGGTATATGATATGATATGACAGCTATATGACCGCATATGGAAAGAATGACAGATGAAAGACTATTGGTCGAGTGGCTAGCGTACATGCCTAACTACATCGATCAACCGTGAGGCTCGGGTTCGATCAGATCGCCCGGGTGCAGCAACTGCATAGCACCTGTTCCTGCCGCCATGTTGACTCGGTCATGTATCGTTTTGGAGGATAGAATAGACGGTCGATTTGAACAGTAGGCCTGATATCCCGTCCGCAAACAGTGATAGGTAATATCCATGTGTCTTTAGGTCTTGGATATCTCTTACGATCAGGCGACCCGTGTGCTTATTTGCTGTCCCATCACATAGTAGGTAACCCTATCGGTAACACAAGTTGAAGTCATTCAGAAGTTTGCAGCTTTCATAAAATAGTAATTTTCCCCGTGTTGGTCCAGGCTCGTTTGCAGAATACAGCTCGTAAAAGGAAAACAATGAGTATAGGTTTATCGTAACTAATACCGTGACATCAGACTATGTGGAAGAGTTTCGCAGCGACTCATCTTACCTATTCCGACCCGCATAACGTCAGTGCTTGCCATTGGTGTGTTCCGGTTCGGAGCATAAGGTAGCCGGTTTATCGGCTTTTTACTTTTGCTGGAAGCCTAACATCGCGGCATCAGGTTGACACCATTAAAACCTTTGGTGTACTTATCTAGGTGACGAGGATTTCTTACCACCAGGAAATCCGTCTGCTTGTTTGCTTTCCAATATCATAAAATTTATAAATTATGAAAATCAGGCAGTTCATAAATCTTGGGCAATAAATATGATAAAGCGAATTACTATCTTTAATAACTTCATTTTTATTTGTAAAAAAGTATAATATTTCAAACCTTTTGAATAATGGAAATTGCTTACTTATCAAACATACTAAAGCGTCGTGTAATTTTATATTACCATTTCAAAAAAACTCTTAAGATTTTTTGCAATAAAGAGACCAATTATCATCATTAACGTTTGATGGCATAATCATTATGTAATACATTTTAATAATAATTTCTTTGTTGCACATATAATGTTAAAGTCATTGAATGAATTTATTTACTTCATGTTATGTTCATATTTTTGATGGAAACATCTAAAGGCGCACGTAAAACCGATTTCTGGCATGGCGACGCCTGTCGTGGCGACGCGTCGCCACGCTATATGATGGTATATTATATATACAGTCTATATGCAGTACTGTGTGTACGGTGTGGCGACGCGTCGCCATGCGCAATCGACGATATACAATATCTTAATAAGTACGTCTACGTATTAGTCTAAAATCGTAATATTTTGTTTTATCATTATGACATATTTATTTCCTGTCACAATCTGTTCTTTTCTGTATATTACTTTCACAAAAAAATGTCGTGCAGTAATATCGATGTTAACGATCCAAATCCAAAAAATCCAAAAAAAAATACATAATAATATTAACGCACATTAATAGTATATCCACTATTAATGTGCGTGCAAATTTTACAAAAAATTGCATACATCGCAAAGTATTGAAGATTTTATTTTTTCTGGTACCCCCACTCCCCACCACCCACACGCACGTACAGTAATATCCGCTTTTAATGGGAAACCCTGTATATAGCTATTTTTATACATTGTCTCATACGGGATATACAGAGAATATGGAATACCAAGTGTCACGATTCCCAGTCTTCTAAAGCCCGTTTCAGACGGTTATAAACACTAGTTGTTAACATTGGATCCGTCTGCATCGTAGATTTAATCCAATTTTAATAGTAATCGGAAGATGAAAACAACATTTCCTCCAAGGTTAGCTTTGTTAGAAGACGTGATTACAACCGTCTAGAATATCTATAAGCTTGCTCCAAACTATTATTCGTTTGTTTGAAGTTTCAAATTTTCTTGAGTCCACTCTTGGATAATATCCAAGCAATTTGGTCGTGAAATGTCAATTTATGCCTGCCCCAGTACCTACATTAACCCACACGCGCATTATATATTTATTATTAACCCCCGGCGCTAAATGAGGGGTGTTATAAGTTTAACTTATCCATGTGTGTGTCCGTCTGTGGCATCATAACTTTTGAAAGCATTGACCGTTATTCGGGGGTTTCGGGAATTTTTAAAGTTAAGATTATGTCAACCTTTTATCTGTCATTCATTTTTGCAATACAATAATACTGTATTGTGCACTAATTACAAATAAAATACAATTATCCATACTATTATACTGTTATAAATGCTTAAGTCAGTTTGTCTGTTGCACTTTCACGGCTAAACCGCTGAACCGACTTTGGTGAATTATCTGATTTGAATATGATTTATGAAGATATAGCTATAAATTCAATTTCAAACATAGGCATTACTCCTACCTTAGTCCATGTTTATTAACAAGATGGAGAGAGTTATGCAATGATGCATAAAACATTAAGTTTCCTTCTTTTCTTTTTCCTTTTTCTTATACTAAACTAAGGGCTTTTTAATGTTTTTAAGAACACCATTGCTTAGTATCTCGCTGAAACTTGTTCCATATCTTATTATTAAGGAAAGGATTATAAGCTTGGAAGAGATTGCTGACTTGTCGATAAGGTCGTCTTTGTTTATATTATCTTTTAAGGTTTACTTTCATTTTATGTATTGTAATTCCTTTGTATTTGATGCAACATAAATTGATGGTAATTTCAAGTTATCGTTATCTTCTTTCAACGAAAGTGATAAAAAGAGACATAAAAGGTTTAATGCTGTCAAACTAGTTTGTATACGACATTTATAGACGTTTAATCTATTTCTTAGAAAGCGTTGATTAAAAACGTTAATTAAACATATTATCCGGACTAATCTAACATGTCTTCAAACTAATCTGACATGTTCCTTTTTGTTCTTGATTCATTTGAAAAAGGAAGCATGCAACTAAAATAAGTTTAGTTTTAACAACAGAATTACTACCAATACATTACATTGCATGTTTGCCCGTGTTGGTCCGGGCTCCTTCGTAGAATAGACCATCTGCCTTCCTGCCAAGCAGCTTGTAAAAGGCGAGCATAGGCTTATCATTACTAACACCGTGACATTTGACTAGGTGGTAGAGTTTCGCAGCGACTCGCCCGGATTGGTACCACCGTCTTACCTATTCCTGCCGCCATAACGTCATGACGTGTTCCAGTTCGGAGGGTAAGGTAGCCGGTAAACTTACTTTTGCTCTTTTGCTCGAGGCCTAACTTCCGGACCTCAGGTTGGCAACGCACCATTACCATCTTTGGTGTCTCTAGGCGGCGTTAATTTCTTACCATCAGGAAATCCGTCTGCTTGTTTGCCTTCCTATAACATTAAAAAAAAGCTTAACGTCACTAGCACCGTGACATCCTACTAGGTGATAAAGTTTCGCAGCGATTTGCCCGGATTGGTACCACCGCCTTACCTATTCCTGCCGCCATAACATCAATGCTGCGTGTTTCGGTTTAGGGTCAGGTAGCAGTACTTTTGCTCCAGGCCTAACGTCCCGGCCTCAGGGTGGCATCGTACCATTACAACCTTCGGTTTCTCTAGGTGGCGACAATTTCTTATCGTCGAGAAATCTGGCTGTTTGTTTGCCTTCCACTACTATAAAAAAATAAGTAAAAAGATAAATAAAGGTATCTTCACACTTGTAAAGACAACACATGCTGATGGATTTCCAAATATTGCATTGTACAAATAAACTGCAATCAACGTATTGTTTTACTGAAAATAAATTCACGATTCTTAACGAAGTTCCAACTTCCAGTGCATTTTAATACAATTTGCAATTTTTTCCACATCATGCAGATTGTATTGTGTATTATTAAAAAAATATTATTTAAATATGCAGAATACAACATAGAGCTTAGAATAATATCCTTAACCTCGTATTTTTCTTCTTTTTTTCTCCTCTTTATAGATTGTGCATTCTATTTTTATAAATAATTTATTTACTATAGTATTTATATATTATAGTATATATATATATTATTACTTAACTGGTAATATACGTATGATATATGTTTAATACATATTATGGTATTATTATTTAATGTACTTTATTTAACATGTATGTATTAGACGAAATAAAACAATACATTTATTAGATTAGCATAAATTTTGTTTTATGAAGCCCTACCTTAGTTTATAAATTACATAAATTGCTCCTTCGCCCTAAGGTTGTCTGGCAGAGATCGCTTTGAAGCGATAAGACCGCCTTTGTGAACCTAAGCTAAATATTATAAGTGAAAGAGTGTGTATTATTTTGTAAGGTTTGGTGCATAATAAAGTGTATTCATTCGTTCATTCGTTGTACGTACATACTGATTCGTCAGCGGAAATATAAACCTAGTGATTGTGGATGTATTTAAAGTAGTCTTCACATGGTAATAAGAACGAATTCGCGATTCTTAACGAACTTCCAGTGTATTTTAATGGAATTAGAATTCCAAATAAAAAAAAACATTGTTTACTGTTTATCTTATAATAGATACTAGATAGAACAAATTATCCTAAAAGCAGTAGTTTGTTTTTAACTTCTTTTAGCAACAACAAACAACAAAAGTTAAAAATAACCCAATTACAATTACTACGAACTCCATATCTGAATATTGGGTTTGCGCAACCTCGAAAACAAGCCACAGACTGCTCTCAAACTAATTGTTTTATATAACGAATGTACCCCAAACGTGCATGTCGGCCATATTTGGACATGTTCCAAAGTTATTGGTGGGGTAAATCAATCTTACTGTTAACCAGAGAACCATTTTTATCAAAACCGAATTTTCACCAATATTGCGAAATTGACACAAGGGGGTTATCTCTTAAAGTATCTTCACGTACATGTCCTTGAAGGGACAGGCAGAGATACAACCAGAGCACCCACGACTAGCCGAAGATACAAAGTCACACAATGTGATAAGTGGCAAGCCTATCGCCAACCGGGTGCAAATCCGATCTAAAGCAACTTTTTTTTATTGGAAAATTGTATAAACCAATTTTTTATTGTTTCCAGAGAGACAACCTTAAGGCGTATGCCATAAAGTTGCACATATAAGTCGTCATTTAGCGACATGAAAATAATACTGCTATAAGCGTTCATGGTAGGTTTATGGTCCCTGTTTAGTCATTATGATTCTATGTTAAAATATTATAAAAACAATTTCGTGATATAATTTATGTCTATAACCACACTAATATTATAAATGCGAATGTCTGTCTGTTGCCCTTTCGCAGCTAAACTGCTGAACCGATTTTGTTAAATTTAATCATGTAGCTAAAAATCTGAGTTCTTTTTTTTCAAAAATCAACCCACAAGGAACTATAATAGGAGATGAAATATTGTATGAAAATCGTAACTATTCCACGTTGACAAAATTGCGGGCATATGGCTAGTGTATACAAGTATATAAAAACGTATTAGTTACACTATTTATAAATCAGTGCAACTGATTTGGCTGCAAATTGTTAGAGATTTTGTTTTAACACAGGAGACGAACATAGCATACATTTTATCCCTTTCGACTGTGAAGAAACTTGTAAAAACAACATTTCAATATTTCCTATACAAACTGAACGGGTGGAACGAAGTTTGCCGGAATAGCTAGTAAAACAGACTGGAAGCTTAGATGAATATGGTCATCGTCATCTTCTCTTTCATTGATTAAATTAAACCCAATAACATTTTTGTGGGATAAGATAGAAAACACAAGTACGGTTACAGTACAAATATGAAACAGTATGGAAACTAAGCCTAATTGATAAGATATCTACACTATATGCAATAAGTTTGTCGTGTTATTTTTTATTTTCACGTTAACTGTTCTGTAGTTGTCAATCAACTGAATTACATTTTCTATAGTAGTTTACAAATAATTAAGAAGGTAATCTTAAGGCAACGGTTAACTTGCAGAAAACGAATAAGCTACATACATTTTTAATCGCAGAAATAAATAACAACTTGACTCGCTCGATCCGCTACCGCGTAATGAAAACCGCGTAAGTCCCTCGACAGTGCAAATACTTGTGTGAGTGTACCGTTTCGAAAGTTTGTAAGTACCTTCCATACTGTTTAATATTTGCACTGTAGCCTGGTTCTCCTGAAGGTAAGAGATAGCCGCAGTAGACACAATATATCATTCGCGTCGTCATTCTGTATCCGGATTTATACTTGTTACGTCTGTTATTTGTAAGCCTTTCCCTCCATACCAGAGTATGACAACGTAATACTTTTGCCGGTTCAATAGTCTTAGAATTTAATAATTATATACATACATATCTTCATGCCAAGTTCCTTACGGTAAGATAGGTAACAAACGCACAGTTACAGTAAAAATATGAAACAGTATGGAAACTAAGCCTAATTGATAAAATTCGCATCATAAGCAATGGGTTTGCCAAGTTATTGTTTTTTATCTTATACCTTTAAATGAGAAATTCTTGTACATATATAAATATATAATTGGAATCTCGGAATCGGCTCGAACGGTTTTCA
Organism: Calephelis virginiensis; assembly: GCA_002245475.1. Classification (NCBI taxonomy): domain Eukaryota; kingdom Metazoa; phylum Arthropoda; class Insecta; order Lepidoptera; family Riodinidae; genus Calephelis; species Calephelis virginiensis. Next base: position 493,487 of record NJDC01001279.1, read on the forward strand.
TGAAATTTAGTATGTAGAGGGTTTCGGCGGCGATAAATTGATCTAGCTAGGAATCATTTTTAGAAAATGTCATTTATTCGTGTTTAAACTGAAAAATATGACTCTTCCTGACATGTATTGGCGAATAATAATACTACTGTTACTGAATATTGTGAGCAACAAAGTTGTTCCAGCAGATGGCGTTGTTAAGTGATACGATGTCAATGAGTGTTTGTAAAAAAAATACCGAGCAAAAGTCGGGCATCCAGGTACTATTAACTTTGACTGCAGTCACGGCTACGTCCGATAGTTTGAAACTTTCTTCCAATTAACATTCAAAGGCTAGGACCATGATGTCAACATTCATGAAATGAATTTATTAAGTGTAACTCAAAAACACAGTCCAATCATAATAACATTTATGTAGTAAAAGTAAAGTATCTTCACACCCATATCCCTGAAGTGGTAAGCAGAGACACAACCAGAAAACACATGAGTAGCCGAAGACACTAAGTCCCACAATCTGATAAGCGGCAAGCCTATCGCCAAACGGGCACATATCCGATCACGGGTAACGTTATTTTTATTAGAAAATTAAAAATACACATTTTTTTTTGCCTGACCTGGGGATCGAACAAGAAGTCAACTTTGACGTTGGACCACAGAAGCAAGAAAATTATATGGGACCTTGAAAATATGACCTAAAAACATCAATGTAAGCAAACTGTATGTTTGTGTTCTGGGTGTTAGTCAACGATACTAATAAAGAAATACTTATTTAGACATCTAAATGATCATCATACAAATGCCTGGCCTGGCTTGGAATCAAACCCCAGCTTTGTGGTAGTTAGACGTGTACGCTATCCCCTCGACCAATGAGGTAGTTAAAACTTATCGCGTAACATACACAAAACCAAACTGTGAAATTGTTAACCTCCTATTCAGAGTCAGTTAAAAAGTAATGCGTAAAGAAGCCTCGTTGCCATCAACATTTATAAAAATACTAGTCGACCCAGCAAACTTCGTATCACTTGACATTAACAACTACAACACAATATTATATGATACTTCTATAGTAACATCGTCTGTCGTATCCTATTAAAGAAAATTTAAAAACATATTTAAAAAAAATCTAGTGGACCAAATTGTGAATCTAAACCATTTACACACAAAAAAAATCATTAAAATTGGTCCAGTCGTTTAGGATGAATTCAATAACAAACACACGAACACAAAAATATATATATTAAGATTTTCTTATTACTGATGTGCTCAAACCGTTTGATCATAGACAAATTCGATGTGTACCTTCAGCTCAATTTCACGCTTGGTTGTTACTAGACCCTTTATAGTTTATGCTCGATCACGTCACATTCCTTGTTAAATTGACCGACATACTTCTTGCCTAAACTAAAAGGTGAGAACGCAAGTATTTATTATAGAGGATGTTGAATAATTTATCCAAACCACATTTGAATAAAACTGACCTTTAGGGACTGCGCAAACATATGTCACGTTCCATATAGTTTCTGCGACAGACGCATAGATATGCATACTAATATTATAAATGCGAAAATGTGTCTGTTTGTTGCTCGCTCACGGCTAAGCCGCTGCATGGATTTGATGAAATTTCGATATGCATATAGCTAAAGATCCGAGTTGAAACATATGCTATGTAAAAAAATCAACTCGCAAAGGAATTGAATTGGGGATGAAAGTTTGTATAAAAATCGAAACTATCTTACACAGACGTAGTCACGTGCAAACGGTTAGTAGTTTATGTTTGTGTATTTGGCTGAGAAAGACGGATAATTTGTGATTATTCGATGGTATAGTTATACAGACATACGTTTAGATGAATAAGATAAATACCAACATACACACTCAAATAAAACTCTATGCTTAACGTTAATAAGAATATTGCACACATTGTGTACAAACCAATTTATTTTATCCAACAATGATGATACCTGTTTGGTTTGTAGTTCCGTTGAGAAAAAAAAAACATGTTATAGAACAATTTAATAATTTCAAAAAACATTTTCTTTTAGAGTAGCATAGAAATTCTTTTGTTTTGATAAACCATACAAAACGTACTTGTGATGCTTCAATGGAATTATGGTATCGATCACCGGATCAGAACCCGGCCACATACTGAAAACATCCAGCGAAAGGAACTTTGCAGGCTTATTTTCTGTAATCTGTTGTTGATTGTGTCACTGTTAAAAGATTTCATTCGCCATCTATCTCTTATGTTTTAATTATCTCTATTAAAATCGAAAAAACAGAATCACATGACCCTACTTTACGCGCAAATCCGTTTAAAAATAATAAAAACTGCCTACGACAAGTCGTTGCTGCGTCTAGTTATCAAGTCGCAGTCGCATGTCGCATAACTTGCGACCTTTATGTGGCTTGGACAATAACGCTACACTATTGTATAATATTACACAAGCACAGCGTACGTCTAGTATACAAATCATCAAATAAGACCAAATTTGGAACGGAACCAAGATTTTAGCTAGGCGACGTTATCCATTGCAAAACCGTGTTCCTTACATAAGTATATTTTTAGACTAACGTCGATTCTTGTTTGGAAAAAAGAAATTGATATATTTGGAATATGGTTTTTAAAATCGGATTTTAGCGCCATCGGGAGAAAAGATAAAAATGAATGAAAATGAAATTTCTTTGCTGAATACATGTGTTAAAAGCTGTTTTGATTGAATTTATTGAAAATATACTTGTTTATACGAGCGTATTGTGATGTGCAAATATTTTTGAAATTATATAAATTTATTATTTCAAGTTATAACATAATATTATCATGTTAAATATGTGAACAAAATTTTAAAATATGATTAGGTTTTATTCTAACTACCATAAGCTACCACCGTTATCAAACCTAGACAGTCAGGAGAAAAAACGGCAAAACAAACTCCCGGCAACAATTTTTTTTAAGTGTGGAAATCCATCTTGGATGGAAGTGGCGGGTTATGTGAGACTCCTACTCACTAAAACCACACGGTGTCCTTCCCTTCGCCAGGTACCGGGACTGTGGTGAATCTTTCGCAAACTTCCACTGCCCCGGCCGCGCTGGATCTGAGGATCCCCGTACCTGCCGCAACCTCATATCGACTGGGTGGGCTAGATGGAAAGCCGGCTTCCCTCCTCCGCGGGCCGTACTGTACTTCATATAAGAGAACCAAGTGGCCAGTTCAGGAAAAGGCGCCTTCTAAATTTGCACACCTAATATTATGTTGCAGGTACAAAAGCGTCCTCGAATATCTATCTGACTTTGTAAATGCAGTTCGTATTGAATTAATATAACGTGAGTTATTCGCTTTGAAAATGGAAGAACCCTTTTGGTTCATTAAAACCTGCAGATTAGGGTTAAAACATAAATTACTGACGTTTCCTAGGGCAGGATACAGATTACTAAGGTTTTATAAATTTTACATTTAAAGTTTAGGCCCACTTGCACGATTCTAGGTTAACTTACTTAACCCTCAATTAGTTTCCAATGTAGGGTTAAATTTATTTGTTCTCTTGCGCAAACTCGAGCTTGCACTAAGCATTAGGTTATATTATTAACTATTTAATACCCCAAACTTAGAGGATTATATTTCTAACTCTAGATTTGTAAGGTCGAAATTACGAGGTTATGTCGATTTGTGTTGTGTATTTGAAGATAAATAACATAATACGTTCCTTTACTATTTTATTAATGATAATTTATGAATAATTATTTGTTTTCTGATGATGATAAGGAAATTGTTGAATTCAAATTTATTTAATGGGAGAATCGCGGAACATATAGACCATTTCAGTTAACAGAGAGACAAAGCATTTCATAGAAGATTTAGACTTGAAAAAGAAAACGTTTTATATCTAATATATAAAATTCTCGTGTCACAATTTTCGTTGCCATACTCCTCCGAAACGGCTTGACCGATTTTGATGATTTTTTTGTGCTTATCTGGTATCTATGAGAATCGGCCAACATCTATTTTTCATCCCCCGAAATGTTAAGGGTGGTCCACCCCTAAATTTTTTTTTGCAATTTTCAGACAAAATGTTTTGTTTTTATTTTTGATACATCATATAAAAGTACATAAAACCCTAAATTTTCACCCTTTTATCACCAACCCCTATTTTTTAATAGTCATTTTTTATCCCGGGTCGATAACTGATCAATCGTTATTTAATTAGGTATATGACAAAACAATGTTTGCCGGGTCAGCTAGTTTATTAGATAAAATTGAGCATAAATTAATACAGCCTACACACAACCAGCCTGTTCACAGCGAGGCCTTATCGCCAATGAACCGACTTCTGTGCACGTTAAAGTTGTATGTAACTGGAAGTCAATTAGTGACTTGTGGTAATTTATCGGATTTTACGGTATCTGGATAAGAAGATTTGCTATTGTTTCTAGAGGAATTCAAGTGGACTTAAGTAGGATATCTGGTATAATTAAAGTAACTTGCGATCTACATAATTTGGCACGTCCAAGAAATGACAAAGAGCCTATACTTGGAGAGTATGATCCAGAAGCAGCCACTTCACATTCCAACTGTGTTAGTAATACCAGGGGATTAAGCGCATGTGGAGTGCTAATAATATAACATTTTGGGCGATTGATTTGAGTAATTATTTTTTTAAATATCTAAAATAAGAAAAATATACATCTCAGTTGAAGTTTGTTTATTTTACTTTTTTTTTAAAGAAATATAATTAATAATATTTTTCGTGATGAGCATATTTTGCCTTAATTTCCATTCCATTAACTTCTTTTATTTCAATGGGCCACACAATTTGATATTGCAATTTGCATTAGACCGCTGTCTCTGTCATAAATCGTATAAAGCCCGTCGATAGTTGGCCCAACCAAACTCCACTTATTTTATTCAGCAGAGAGTCACCAGGTCGTCTTGGTGGTGGTCCACCTCCAACAACATTATTTAAAAATAATATCGCAAAGGAGAAAACTGTCGCTACTAGTGAAATTCAGAACGCGTAAATGTGGCTTCTTTTCCATGTTTTTACTAAAAAGTAATGCAAAACACGAAATAAATAACTACTAAATTGTTTTTATAAATTGTAAGCTATCAAAACTATCGAACATTACCACTAAACACGATTTCCTTTTGAGTCTGACACAATGAAAAAGACAAAAATAACAAATTCCTTTTGCGAGAAAGACCCAAGAATACTTATGTAATACGTGTGTAATACGTTATTCGCCCTTTCATATTTGGCAGGATGTAAAAAGAATGATTGAATTTGAGTTTACAGTGTAAAAATGTTGGGTTACTATACCCAGGGATATTTTTTGTTTGTGCAAGATAAATCCCGAGTTAAAGTTTGACAAATTAACTTTGAGTTTACAACCTCGGAGTTATATGTATAATTATCCTACAAATTCCGTGCAAGTAGGCCTAGTTCTATAATCTTAAATCGAAAGGTTAGACATTTGATTAGTGCTTGTAATTCAATCAAATCATTTATATGACATTTAAATTATTCTGTCACTTCAAAGGCTTAGTTATTGTAGTTTTAGAAAAACGACTCATATTTATTAGACTATTAATGAATGGATGGATGTAAAAATTAAACAATAAACTCAAAAGAGGAAAATAACATTTTTATAAAATATGTAATCTTTTGGATTTATTTCTTAAATTCTCTAGTTTTGGCATTAGCGTGAGCATTTGCCATTAGTTAACTTGAAATTTGAATCAAGGATTAAATTAAAAATTAGGCATATGTCGTTAAAGAAAGTCATGAAAGGGTCTTGAGTAAAGCGGTAGCCTCATTACTCAAGCAGTCAAAGAAACACACGTCACAACAATTTCTTTATGATTATTTCATGTATGCTCTTTCATTAAAAAAAACGAAACAAAATTTTACAAAATAGACCAATTTAAACACGGAATCCCATTATTACGAAAAAACTACGGCCATATTTTTTCTCGGTGGTGCCAAAACTCAATTGTTTGAATTTTCTGACAATACTCAACAAATTTTTTACTAACTTGTCCTTTCTTGAGACCTTTAATCCCACACTGCCTCGTCTTCAGTTTACATATAATACATCATACATCCTAAAAAGACTTGTCAGAGCCTTGGTTACAGTGATGGTCTCCTTAAGTTCTTTTAGAGAGATTTGGAGGCAACGGTAAGCTAATTTTTCTTCAATAAGTATACATTAGTGAAGTCACTAATGTATAAGTCCTAAATGGCACCCACACTGCTCAATAATTACGTAAAAAAACGACGGGTTGCACTCCGGGAGTGCCGGCAGAAGTGAAAACTAGAAATATTAACGTTGTGCATTTTTGATAATTTGGAATGTTTAGGGAATAATTTTGCACGAACTGCTTTAATTATCACGTTGAAAGTACTATCATTTTTGTGCTAGAATACAATATTAATTTATGGCGCTACATGATAACACGAACATTCGCGCAAGCGCCCTGCGCCGTCTTACGAATTTTCGATCAGGTCACGTGTCCTGATGCGAGTTTAGAAGTTTTTACCCATTCCAAAAAAGTGCGCAATGCCGCACAAGAAGTTTTCACTTCATAAACATCTTTTCTTTTGTCGACGCCACAACTACACACTCGAATAAACAAAAAGCTATTACAATGTATTTACTGATAATCTTCTAAGAAACGTGTGTATTTTTCTTTTGTTTCACATAACAAAAGTTCGGCAAGGGAATTTGTCACATACATCCACAAACAACGATAATAGTAAAACTGTTTCGTGATCATGAATAAATAAATTTAGGCACAGCGTTTTGGAATGTTTTGAATGTTGTTTCATATTTTACTATCGCTACTTTTTATTAAGGCAGACCATTTCCAAAAAAAATTGGGAACTTATTTTATTTTAATTTTGACAAAGGTACTTTGATAAACTAAATATAATATACAAGCAGTATATTTATTATCCATTATATGTCCATTCTTATACACAGTCATTGAAATCTGATTTTTTTTAATAAACATTTTAATTTTAACATTATACTATTTACCGTTTTTTTTATTTTATACTTTAATTTTAATTTCAATGTGATTACTTATTTATTTTAATTGTATAATTATTGCCGAATATATTTTGTATTTCTTACTTTATTAAAATAAATTATTTTAACAAAGTAAGAAAGAATTAGAAATTCCTAGGCAATCTTTATTTGAAAATTGAAATTACAAATTTTATATTTTCTTGACTGCTGGACTACAATTTTAATAAGATTTTAATAATTATTACAGGTAGTTAAGTTCCTACGAAACTAGATATTTTTCGAATTTTTTTTATGTCTATGGGTCTATGGGTCTATGGGTACGGCGTCGGACTTGACTTCTTGAGGTCTCAGGTTCGATCCCCGGGTCGGGCAACAATAAAATTAGAAAATTTGTATTTTAAATTTTCTTATAAAATTAACTTTGCCCGGGATTGGATATGTGCACGATTGGCGATAGGCTTGCCACCTATCACATTGTGGGACTCAACCTCTTGGGCTAGTCGTGGGTGTGCCTCTGCCTACGCCTTCCAGGATATTGGCGTAAAGATACTTTTTTTGTTGAGATAAGAAAATCGTTTTATCAAATTTACAAAAAAATTGGAAACTCGTTAGTATCTTCGTATTTATAAGCATAAACCTATTTAAATTAACTTCTCTGTTTTTATAAATCTTCCATATAAATGAAGCTTATCTATCTTTGTGCTTTAGATGCAGTATTGATAGATTATTATTACGTGAGTCACTCGGTTTGAAAATGGAAGAACGCTCTTATTGGTTTACTGGAGCGTGTAGAGTGCTTACAGAACTGGGTACACAGATTATCTCAGCCTCCGGTCGTGCTGGTTGGCTATAATTTGATGCAAGTCATGTCTTTACAATTTGTAGAATACGCAGTGTGGACTCTTAAGTAAGCTGTCTTCAGTTCTTGAGTACGTTGAAAATAATAATATTACAAGTTTTCGATAAAATCATTCTTAAAATCGTTTCTTTAGTTTTTAATGCACTGAGTTTAAACGATAGGCTTGGCATCATTCAATTTCCTCAATCACGAATGTTTAAAACGTTTGAATACTTTTTAATCAATGTTACTTTGGTCCGGGCTCCTTTGCAGAATAGACCATGCCTTCCTCCCAGGTAGCTCGTAAAAAGCGAGTATAAGCTTACCGTCACTAACACCGTGACATCCTACTAGGTGGTAGACTCCCCTGGATTGGTACCACCGCTTTACCTATTCCTGCCGTCATAACGTCAGTGCTTGTCGTTGATGTATTCCGGTTCGGAGGGTAAAGTAGCCGGTAAGCTGACTTTTGCTCGAGCCCTAATATCCTAACCTCAGGTTGGCTATGCACCATTACCACCTTTGGTGTTTCTAGGCGACGTGAATTTCTTATCACCAGGAAATCCGTCTGCTAGTTTGCCTTCTAAATATAAAAAAATAAATAATGAAAAAGACTTCATACGAACTTCAATCACCTCCTAAGACCCCATTAGAAGGTAGACTTTGCGGATAGTTTTGCCACAGGCACTATTATGACTGATGAATTACCTAATGTGTAAGGAGGTGACTGATGTTTGCATGAATCGATATCGATTTGCTAACCATTATAATTAAGTGACTGTGGTAAAACTGACAGCAAAACCTACAATGCCTTCAACTTACAGCCAATATAAGTAACCTGACAATATAAGTAAATCTGAAATATAGTATCTTATCCATAATAGAGATAGGTTTACTTTAGATCGTTAACTAGGCAACCACATAAGACAGCAAAACTCCAGTAGGCCTATTTCTAACTGCAGATAGGTTATTGAAATTGGCAGTTTAATGTGAAGATAAAAAAAAGGTTTTTATTAATACATCAAGAAAAGAAGTACGCGTCATCAATAAACTATAAATATTTATTAGAAACATCCTTTTGTATAAATATATTAAAAATCTAACATCATACAATAATATTGCTAAATAATGCAAATGTATTGCTTCATAGCCTCAAAAGAGAATTCTAACCGGGCGTTATGTTATATAAAATATTGCTACTGACATAAAGTAAGCAGTTTAGAATAGCTTGTTTTTCTTATTTGTACAGAAACTTGATACGAAATATTTTAGGGTACTATTAACATTAGTTACCACGCATGACCAATATTGATAACCTATCTACAGATAGAGATAAGGTAAGCATATATAAATCCATTATTTTAATATAGCATTACATTTTTTTTAAATTAGTGTATTAAAATATTAACTATCTTTTAAAAAGTATTTTCACGCCTATATCTCCAAAGAGGTAAGCAGATGTACTAGACTAGCCAAAGACACTAAGACCTACAATGTGATAGGTAGCAAGCCTATCGCCAACCGGGCACGTGTCCAATTCCGGAGATAGTTGTTTTTACTAGAAAATTAAGAACACAAAAGTCTTTTTGTTTCTTTACTTGGAATCGAACCCGGGATCTCAAGGAGTAAAATACATGAGACAGCTAGACCACAAGCTCTTTTCAATCTGAACTTAGACAATAAGGTAAAAGAAGCAACATATGTGCTATTTGGTGTCCTTTCGTTGGATAAGACACAACTGACCAATTTCCCTGTTCATTTGGCACCCACACTTTGTCTATGTTCAGAGATGTTTAGTAATGAAGTCTTAACTGCCAGTGTGCCTTAGTTCGTCCTATCTCTACATAGTATGAAACAAAATCTCTTCCTCTGTCCCTCTGTCTCTTTGTATGCTTAAATCTTTAAAACTACGCGACGGATTTCGATGCGGTTTTTTAAATAGGTAAAGTGATTAAAGAGAAAGGTTTATATGTACATTTCATAACCGTGCGAAGCCGGGGCGGGCCGCTAGTTAATATTATAAATGCGAAACTTTGAGTATGTATGTATCGGTGATTGTTACTCTTTCATTTGTCTGAAGTTTGGAACACAGATAGATTGTGACCTGGATTTAAGGTATAGGCTACTTTTAATCTCGATCGCACAACTAGTTCCTGTAAAAACGCGGGTGAAGCCACAGGCAACAGCAATAAAAAAGTAAAGGCATGGGCTAAACAGTAAAGACTAACTACTAGCTGTGACTATTCTTATGCATTGATTGTTAAGATGTAATCATCAAGAAAGTAGCACATTTACTACCACATAAGTCATATATTTGACGTAAACCAATTACGCCTTTTTAACTACACATATTTAAATATGAAAGTGAAATAAAATCAATAACTAGCAATGCAATATTTTCCTTTTAATTATAAATTAGAAATGGTGTTGTTGTGATATGCTTATGCCATCTAATTTTATTGCTAAAAATCCACCAAAAATTAGGCAGGCTTTTTCCTTGATTCCGAGTATTTATACAGTCGAATTTGAAAAAAAAATGCTGAGGGCTATTTCATTAGAACGATAGTAATGGAACCATCAAATGCATGAAAAAACTAAGAGAATCTCTTTTAAAACACACAACCCTTCCCTATACAAAACTTTTGCCGTATTATTGTTAAACTTACTCTAAAGTAAGAGCAAAGTTAGGTTGATGTTATAGTCGTTATCACAGTGAAATAAAGACTGTAATACCAAGTTGAACCTTGGAATACTTTGTCCATATTTATTAAAAACACTGTACGCTAGATATTTCCCACACCCACGCGTGTTAAAGTTGTTTAGCTCGCCCCGGAAACACGTTTGGATACCGAGAAATTTAGTCACCTATGCCACTCTTTGGTCTCCAAAAAAGATTCTGATACAAAAATTACAAAATAATGTTTATTGAATAATGTTGAAGTTGAAAGACGCTTGCACATGGATATGGATTTTATTATGGACTTGGCTGATATTCATGGATCTTGTTATATTTATCACGCCATGGAATAAGCGTCCCATTTTTTACAGAAACGAATATAATACCTGCATTTTAATACAAAAGATCCTCTTCTGAAATTATACTATTTTATTATTAAAGATAGACTAAAACATTCGAAGGTCTAAGTTGATATGATCTTTGTTACACTATAATATAAATACACAACAATATGAATAAACATTATTGTGTCAATTTAAGTCTTGGAGTAGTTTAGTCTTTGTTTATTGATAAAAGTCAAAGCGTTTGTAACTCGCACTTCAAATTTAATACTCGTTTTATTGCGCTTTTCATTACATTTGCAATGTTAAGCTAATAGTATCGTGAGATCATAAAAACTAATAGAGCCTCTTTCAAAGTAAACATTCCTCTTCTTTACAAAACTTAATGCGTTTACTACTTGTACTAAAAAAAAGTATCTTCACGCCCATATCCCCAAAGAGGTAGGCAGAGGTAACCACGGCACCCACGACTAGCCGAAGACACTAAGTCCCACAATGTGATAGGTGGCAAGCCTATCGCCAACTGGACACATTTCCAATCCCGACTAACATTTTTTTTTAAATTAGAAAATTGGTAAAATCAAATTTTCTTTATGTTGGCCGACCCGGGATTCGAACCCAGGACCTCATGCAGTCAAGTCCAACACCCGGACCGCTAGACCACAGAGGCGACTACTTGTACTACACCGTTAATAATTGTAAATTGTATCACTTATATATAACATAATTTTATTTACTACGTAACAGTATTAGCATCATGAGCAGGTAAAAACTAAAAGAACCTCTCTCATTACAAACAATTCTCTCCTCTTCAAAGGATTACAAAATAAATATTTAACTTCAAACATGGAAATTTAAAGTACACAGTACCATGTTACCTAACTGGAGTGTGTTCAGCATATTATGCTTGTCATTGGTTTTCAGTAAACATTCTTCATGTTCTGTAGGGTTACTCTTGAATCTCGATATCATGCGAATTGGAAATTGGAATCGTATATGTCACTTTAGGTACTTGTGAACACAGAATTAGGGGATTATTAACATTTAGTTACAAATAAATTCAACGAACAGGATAAAATAATAATTTACTATTTACTATTAACGAAATGGTAATAATTCGCCAGAATTGTGTTCAAGAGTACCTAAAATGACATATTCGATTCCAGTTTTCAATAATGCATAAATCGAGCTTCGAGAGTAACCCTACTGGTCTCTTTAACATTACAGTACTACTATTTAAATCATGCGCTTCGGCTTAACACTTTATACTCTTTTTACACTTTATACTTTTATTTTTAAATTGGCTGAACTAATCTAAATTTAAGCGAAATGATTAATTATGTGTAACAACAACTCTATATAGATATCTTTAAAATACATTCGTATTTCCGAAGCTTTTGACGAATATAACCGAAGCGCATAATTTAAATAGTAAACTTTGACTTTTTACATTCAAAAAACAATAAAAAAAAATACTACCAATTTTAACGAGATGAAGAGAAAAGATGAACTTAGCTTTTTTGTTTTTTTGTCTTCACGCCCATATCCCCGACAACGTTGGCAGAGACACAACCAGGGCACCCACAGTTGTGGGTTCTAGTTAGACGAAGATATTAAGTCCCACAACGTGATGGTGGCAAGCCTATCGCCAACCACATATCAAGCACATAGGCTTTCGCATTTGATTAGAATGGATTAATGATTTAAACAATTAGATTTAAAACAATAGAACTCTCGTCTTGATATAATAACAACAAGTAAACGTGTATTTTAAATTTTCTAATAAACATAACGTTGCCCGGGATAGGATATCACATTGTGAGACTTAGTGCTCTGGGGGGTGATTATGTAACTCAGTTACCAACTTGAACCAACAAAGTGACCAACAGAAATACGATAGAGATATCAAACCCAAATGACGTCATTTGATGTACACTTTTGCAGTTTGAGTTGGCAACTGAGATACATAATCCCCCCCTGGTGGCTGGTTCCTGTGTCTGCCTCTTCAAAAATTTGGGTGTGAAGATTTTTTTAATCTTGTTGCAACAAAATCATAAAACTGAAATCAATGTCCTTTGTGTCAATCTTTTGTCAGTTCCCAGTATTTTGTCAAAGCAAATGACAGATAACGTTATTAGCAGAATTTGCTATGATCATTTTTAATTAAAAGAAATATTCCTCGTGTTCCTTCTAAAGTCATGCGAAGACTTGACCATTTCCCTTTGCGCAAAATTTCCCGTAAAAAAAGAGTTTCCTCGATGTGATCAAGATTATTTCATCACCGTCACCAGATCATTATCTATGGATGGGCCCACCATTTCAAACAAAATGAAAGTTTCCCAGATATGTTCAAAAGTCTTTAAACGACTGGGAAAAAAGTAATTTGTACAAATGAAAACCTCATAGTTTTGAAATTAGATAACTATCACAGATATTTTTCTGCCCTCCGGGCGGAAAGGGCGTCTTTCCTCCCGCTGCGTTAAACGAAGATATCACTTTCTGACTCCATCGAGCAGAAAAATAGCAAATACACCTCGGGCATTGAAAAAGAAAGCCTCAGATCACATGTTTGTCGGCCTCGACTTCGCCTTAGCTAACAATTACCTGTGATCTGATATTTCCTATTTTTGCTTCCCTGGGGATGTAATTACCAATCAGTGGTAATTCTGCTGCTCTCTAACTAATTATTTTATGTGTAAGCTACCTTTTTCTAGCGAAACGAAAACGAAAGAGATGGATTATTTTATACTAAATGAGTCAGGACTTCAATATATGCAAGCTTTATCTACCTACACTAGGCATCTTCCTACTCTAGGCATCTACCTACTCTACTCTCCACA
>NJDC01001279.1:509398-533788 GCA_002245475.1 Calephelis virginiensis
TGGCAAGCGATAACATAAAAATGGATCAAAATATCAATCTTGGACAGCAAGTTTTGGATTAGGATTGATTATTAATATTGGCCGTTAAACAATTAGATTTAAAACAATAGAACTCTCCTCTTGATTTAATAACAACAAGTAAACGTGTATTTTAAATTTTCTAATAAACATAACGTTGCCCGGGATAGGATATCACATTGTGAGACAGTGCTCTGGGTGGTGATTATGTAACTCAGTTACCAACTTGAAATGGATGAGTGTACATCAAATCGCTGTCAAATGACGTGTTTTATATTTACTGTCTCTAGTGACCAACAGAAATACGATAGAGATATCAAACCCAAATGACGTCATTTGATGTGCACGTTTGAATTGGCAACTGAGATACATAATCACCCCCCTGGTGGCTGGTTGTTCCTCTTCAAAAATTTGGGTGTGAAGATTTTTTTAATGTTGTTGCAACAAAATCATAAAACTGAAATTAAATGTCCTTTGTGTCAATCTTTTGTCAGTTCCCAGTATTTTGTCAAAGCAAATGACAGATAACGTTATTAGCAGAATTTGCTATGATCATTTTTAATTAAAAGAAATATTCCTCGTGTTCCTTCTAAAGTCATGCGAAGACTTGACCATTTCCCTTTGCGCAAAATTTCCTGTAAACGAAAAGAGTTTCCTCGATGTGATCAAGATTATTTCATCACCGTTACCAGATCATTATCTATGGATGGGCCCACCATTTCAAACAAAATGAAAGTTTCCCAGATATCTTCAAAAGTCTTTAAACGACTGGGAAAAAAGTAATTTGTACAAATTAAAACCTCATAGTTTTGAAATCAGATAACTATCACAGATATTTTTCTGCCCTCCGGACGGAAAGGGCGTCTTTCCTCCCGCTGCGTTAAACGAAGATATCACTTTCTGACTTCATCGAGCAGAAAAATAGCAAATACACCTCGGGCATTGAAAAAGAAAGCCTCAGATCACATGTTTGTCGGCCTCGACTTCGCCTTAGCTAACAATTACCTGTGATCTGAGATTTCCTATTTTTGCTTCCCTGGGGATGTAATTACCAATCGGTGGTAATTCTGCTGCTCTCTAACTAATTATTTTATGTGTAAGCTACCTTTTTCTAGCGAAACGAAAACGAAAGAGATGGACTATTTTATACTAAATGAGTCAGGACTTCAATATATTATGCAAGTTTTTGGATAACGTACTCTGGGTCTGTGAAAATGTGTGTAAACTTATCTAGTAGCACTACATCCGTTTGTCTCTTTCTATTATTTGCGTTGAACAAGGATAGCGCTAACTTAAAGTAAGTTTAGTTAATAGGCTGCAGAATTGCTACCAATATGAACGCTTATTAGTTTTTTAGAATTATTCTTTTTAAATTAATGATTAAACGCAAGACTATTTCAGCCTTTCTAAGGAATGCAATTAAATTTAATCTTCCACCCATCGAATTAACAAGTCTACCACAAAATGTTTACCACTTGGCCATGGCCATAGAGTGTCTTCCTAAGGGCCTAAGGGTAGAGCGTAAGGATCGGTCGCTCTAAATGCCATTTATGAAGGGGTGCAAATTTTTACGTGATTATATAGTGAACAAACACAAGCTATTATTATGTTGGTAAGAGTCTCGGCCTGCAGACAACTTGGATGTTATTAGTGCGGCGCCGTCCTGTAGCCATATTAGGCATCTCCCTTATCTACCTACTCTAGGCATCTACCTACTCTACTCTCCACAACGAAATATTAATCTGTCGTTATTGCGATAGGAATAAGTAAGGTGGTGAATCCCGAGGACTTTGTTGATAAATACCCATTTTACCTATGGTCACCTCTTACGAGATTCCAGACGAAGAAGCTGATCTACTGGAAGCATGTAACTAGGTTTAACACAGTGAAAATTAAAAATAAGTTACTAAAAATAAGTTAAAGAATTTGAACATAAAAAAAGTTAAAGCGGTCTTTTGATTTTCGAAAATAATTAATTACTAGATGTTTACCCGCGACTTCATCAACGTAGATTTATTACAATTTTCCTACAAATTTTCACCGCCTATTACAGTCGTTTGTGGGTAGGTTTTTGAAAAAAAATAGCCTATGTTTGAACCCGAATCTTTAGATGTATGTATATCAAATTTAATTACAATCGGTTCAGCGGTTTAGCCTTGAAAGAGTTAGAGACAGATACATCGACAAACAGACTGACTATAGTATTTATAAAAAAAGTATCTACATGCCCATATCCTCAAAACGGTAGGCAGAGCACAACCAGGACACCCACGACTAGGCCGAAGACACTAAGTCTCACAATGTGATAGATGGCAAGCCTATCGCCAAACGGGCACGTGTCTAATCAAGCGCAACGTTATATTTATTTGAAAATTGAAAATTAGATATTTTATATAGTTTTTGTTTCCCGACCCGGGCATCAAACCCGGTACTTCAAGAAGTCAAGTCCGACGCTGCGCCAAACCGCTAGACCACAGGAGCGATAATATACTTTGACATTTTCAATATTAGTATGGATTTATTTAACATAAGGTCTAAATTATAATTTATTCGATTTTGCAAAGCAAAAAACCAATACTGCAGGATGTCGAAAGAAACTCTCTATATCGTATTGCGATAAGAAGGCTACTTTAAATGCATCCATAATCCATATAACATTATCCATAAGCAGGTTTATCTTTCCGCTGACGAATCAGTAAATACATACAATCTACATGATGTGAAAAAAATGTAAATTGCATTTATATACACTGGAAGTCCATTAAGAATCGCAAATACGTTCGTCTTGCGATGTGTAGACTACTCCAAACACATCCACAATCAATATCACACAATCCATAAAAAGGTTTATCTTTCCTCTAACGAATCAGTATGTACGTACAATCTACATGATGTGGAAAAATTTGCATTAAACGACACTGAAAGTTCGTTAAGAATCGTGGATATATTCGTTTGCGATGTGAAGGCTACTTTGAATACATCCACAATCCATATCACACAATCCATAAACAGGTTTATCTTTCCCTGACGAATCAGTGTATACATACAATCTACATGATAAGGAAAAATTTGCAAATTGCATTAAAATACACTGGAAGTTTGTTAAGAATCGTGAATACGTTCGTTTGCGATATGAAGGCTTCTTTAAATAATTCCACAATCTATATCACACAATCCATAAGCAGGATTATCTTTCCCCTGATGAATCTATATGATGTGGAATAAATTACAAACTGGATTAAAATAGATTGGAAGTTTATTAAGAATCGTGATTATGTTCATCTTGCGATATGGGGCTTGCTTTAAATACATCCACAATCCATAAACAGGTTGACCTTTCCTCCGACGAATCAGTGCATGTGTGTACATGATGTGGAAAAAATTGCATATTGCATTAAAATACACTGGAAGTTTGTTAAGAATCGTGAATACGGTCGACTTGCGATGTAAAGGCTGCTTTAAATACATCCACAATCCATATCACACAATCCAATAAACTGGTTAATCTCTCCTCTGACGATTCAATGTATGTGTGTACATGATTTGGAAAAAATGCAAATTGCATTAAAATACACTGGAACTTCGTTAAGACTCGTGAATCTATTTGTAGTAAAACAATACGTTGATTGCAGTTTATTTGTACAATTAAAATGTTTGGAAATCCATCAGTATGTATTGTGTTGAGACATTTATTTATCTTCTTACAGTTATTATAGTATTGGAAGGCAATCAAGCACCCGGATTTCCTGACGGTGAGAAATTCAGGCCGCCTAGAGTTGAGCCAGTGCTCCGACTCTTCTTGACTTTTTTGGCAACTCTTTAAAAGAAAAGCCTCGTTCTGTTGACTAAGGAGTTCCTTTTCATTTTCTTTCTTTTTTCTTTCCGATTCGAAACAATACACCCAGGTTTCATTACCTGTCACAATTGTGACTGTGACATTCCTCCAATAAACTTTATTATAATTTTCGGCACCACTTTACACGAAGTCGTTTTTAGTCTTCCTTTAAATCATGCGGTATCTATCGAGTACATAGCTACTGACTTTTTTTTTCAGTCATAATTATCTGTCGTAAAGTATCGATATTAGATTCAGTAACCGCTGTCGTTGGCCGACCTTCACTTTTGTCGTCTTGGAGATGATCTAGTATACACATAGCTACGAGAAAGTGCTTCATCACTAAATGCCAGTTAAAGTTTGTCAACTCTCTTCTTAAGGGTTCTCTTCCTCAGCCGCAGCGAAAATCGTGAAAAACCGTTAAGAGAATATTTTCACGATTTCATTTCATTTTAATAACGATTTATTACGTAGTATTTGCATACTCTTTGATAGCGACACACTATTATCTTAATACCGCCAAATTAAAACAAACGGCAGTCTCGAAAATTTAAAAGTGTTTATGTTCCTAGAGAGTTCCATTTTCAAATTCTTTTATAGTTTTTTAATTTTTTTTATTGTTAACTGCCAGTATCAGAATGTATTTTAGTACACTCCACGTTTTTCTCTTTGAGCGTAACGTAAGCTTTGTAGTCATCGTTTCAAATTTCGATTTTGATTGGCATGCATGTAATTTAACCCACTTTGAAAAAAAATGGTTATATTGGATTCCCATATTTTTATTCCAAAAATTCCGGATCTGCTGATGAAATCGCAGGAAAACTCAGTAGAATATTTATTTTTTCTATACTTTACAGATGAATTACTTATTGATTTTCAAGCCGATTTTTTACACATAAATTATTAACTAAGCACAAATCTTTGGGCCCAATTTTGAGCCTTTGATATATATCTTAAGATTTAAGTTTTCTTGTATTTTATACATGAGTGCGTCTTCTGTACGTTAGTACTTTTACTTATTCTGTGCTACGGGTAATAATTTATCGAGTAATATTATCTAATTTATTTTTTAACTTTTTTTATATTTTATTTTTTAACAGTTGCGTGCAATTTTCGTAACCAACTGCGCGAACTTTGTACCTGATATTGGTAGTAATTTTGTTGCGCACTTACTAAACTAACTTTAATTTATGGCTATCTTCTTTCAATCACAGTAATAACCAGAGACAAAACACGTTTAATGCTATCAGATTAATTTGTACATGGCATTTCTACAGACTTATAATCGATTCCTTCGAAAACGTTGATGAAAAACGTCCCGAGTTAACATGACTAATATAACACATAAAATGTTGCATCCTCTCCTTTTGTTTCATTATAAAAGATAGCATACACCTAAAATAACTTTAGTTGGAGCACAACAGAATTATCACCATTGGTACTAAATAAATTTATATAGGAAAAAATCTCTTAGTCTCGTAGCTTTTCTCGCCATAAGAAACTTTCATATGTCTTAACCTTAACCCTCATGATGTGTTTTTATTTAAATTTGGACAACTAATGAGATTTCGTGTGGAAATGTAATAATATTAATACGTGAAACAAAACCTTTAGCGTCTTTTGTACGAAAATTGCGCGGAGGAGTATGAAGTTTATGTGCAGCAGAAGTCCAAAATGATAACAGTTTTCAATAATAATGCTTACAAAAAATGCCTTAATAATAATGCTTACTAAAATGCATAAAAAAATATTAAAAAAAAACTTTAAACAACTATCGTGCATTTAACACACACAAACAAAAATACTAATAACGATTAAAGATCATAGATGGCGCACGAACTGAATTCATATTGTTCGGAAACAAAGTAGTTGGTCTTGATCAATGAAGATGGCGTTCTTATCAAAAAGATAGTTAATAATCTTACTAATGCTTGAAGATATATTTTTATAATTTATATTGAATAAGTTACCAATGGGCGACCACTAGTTTATGTAGTTATGGCGTGTTCAAGAAACAGGGATGTCGACGGATAGAAAATAAAAAGAACATAAAGAAAGGATTTTACAAATGTCGCAGTAAGTCATGAGGCGATAGAGAACAGTTTATTGTCCTCTAGTCCCTTGTCAACCCTGCAAATGCGGGGTATTGCGTGTACCGTAATACTCCAAATCCTCTAAGGAACCGCCCGCCAGTTACGGAAACACGCGTCAGCCAGGTGCTGAAGTTGGTATTTTGCCCACTGGAATGTCATAAATAGCACAAAATGTACTTTATTCACACGAATTCAAATTATTTACTTGCAAAATTTCGTCCGGCGTCGAACTTAACTTGCGGTCCCGGATTCGATCCCCGGGTCGGGCAACAAAAAAAAGAAAATTTATATTTTCTAATAAAAGTAACGTTGCCCGGAATTGGATATGTGCCTGGTTGGCGATAGGCTTGCCACATATCACACTGTAGGACTCATTGTCTTCGGCTAGTCGTAGGTGCCCTGGTTGTGCCCTTGACTATACCTTCGGGGGTATGGGCTCGAAGATACTATATAGCGCTTGACGTGACGAAAGCTTTGATTTTTTGAAGCCCTTCGCCCTCCTGTTTCTGACTGAGTGTAGTATTTTAAAGACCTAACACTATTTCCCCTAGAAATTATAAATTTAAGAATATTATCAATGTGTTAATTTTAACATATGTTAATTAATGTAAGTCCATACACACATATCTTCTCACCAAGTTCCTGACTAGATAGACAGAGAGTATCTAGTGCAAAATCTCATGGTCCTTGCAATCTACAATATAAGGACATTAATATTAAAACATCTAAATAATGTTTTAACAAAATCCATTAGAAAACGCGGAAATTCCATTAAAACTAGTCTCATATAAAAGTATTGAAAATTATAAAAGGTTTACGTAAACACATAATATTGGCAACGAAACTGGCACACCAATTCGCTGCCAAAATTTCTGATGAAGGTTACGTTGACATATTTATTATATACCCTATATAATATACCTTTTGTGTGGAGAGCCTTACCTTTGTTGACCGATGTATGATTGAGCAAACATATATCCAATGAATATGGATGATTATATGTATCAAAGGAAACCTAAGTTTAGGTTTTTGTTCTGCAACGTAACTTGACATTTATTTACCAAAGGAGTTTAATCTATTTTATTATATGATTTTTAAAACATTTAGGATTTAGTTTTATAAATAACATTAATTGTCGTTAGTTAAGGGAAAATTTCCCCATTATTGGGGGAAAATCTAACGTTGTCAACCCAGTCAATTCAAGTTTGTTTACTAATGTCATCACTTAGTATTTTTTATTTAAATACCGTCAGTTTGAGGATGACAGTTAATTGGTATTATTTTCAACATAACTTCAGTTGTTATAGCTCTGATGATGCTTAAATATCGAAACCGGTTGGCTGAAATATAAAAAAAATATATATTGTGGAAAGTATAAGTGAATTTAATCAATATTATCTGAAACCTAGGTCTACATTCCACGAGTCTACATTAAATGGCTCTTGTATTATCTGAGAGTGTATCAAGAGTCTCCAAAACCGGTTTGTTTGTATGAAAGAGGTAATGAGCGAAGCTAGTCCGTTCTTTAAGAATATTTTTGACATTCGATACTTTATGCCAACTCTGCTTACTCCGCAAGCGACTCGCAGTGACACTTTATATGCATGAGTTTACTTTTAGTAGTAAACATCTTTTATATTAGGTAATATCCTATTAATTTTAATGATGCAATTCGAGATGAAAATACTCACGAATCTTAAAATTTATCTTAGCGGAGAAAAGCTACACTAAAACAATTAAATTGAAGAATTCATTTCGTTTATTTGAACATGCTACCTAGTAACTGGGACTCGTGGAATTTGACCTTTTATAGTTTACATTGTATAATCTAATTTCTGAATATAGTTATTATACGATGATTGCTTTTATTAGCAAATTTAAGACAGATCAAATAAGTGAAATATTTCGAAAATCCTGCTTTTTTTACATGGTAATACAGGGTAACATTTAAAACACCAGTCAAATTTTGAAAGACGGTGTGGGGTCGGTAATACTTTTGATTCATAGAGTAATTTATTATGATTAAAAAAAAAGTGTGTGTGTACTTATGTACACGCGTTAGAAGTTATACTTCTTCGGCGTAATAAGATAAAAATCTTTTTAAAAACTAAAATGTTATCTATAGCTAACTTGATCATGTCGGTTTTTCGTGACGGTGTGCGCGCGCATCGTAAAAATTTACCCTCATCATTTTTTCCTAACGCGCCAAAAGAAGTATAACTTCAAAAACGCAAAACGTAATTCTTATCTGCCGCAAAATACACTATGCATGGATATAACGTTCACCTGATTCCTGCTGACCACAATCGCATGCGCAGGCTGGTGACGTCATGACTCGTACTATGTACGACATAGCGTAATAAGTTAAGTATTTTTGCGGACTATTTTATATTCAGGATGTAAAACATTTATTTTTTTATTTTTATTAACATTCATTTTTGTAAATTCTAGTTCATTCCAACCTTCCCTATATTAAAATTTGGCCAGTCCTTTAAAATAAACCATGTATATTAACATACGTGGCTATATTAGCACCGTGTTTCACTAATTTATTTTAAAAGTAATAATGAACTGACCATCATCAGCATTACGAATATAAACGACGTTCCGACGCAGTACAGAAATTTTTAGGTAGGTATTGTATGTCTGGTTGTCGATTTAAATTTTCCTTTCACACTTCGGGGACTAAGGGCCAGCAAATATATAGCTTAGTTTTTATAAGAAGACGGTAAATGAATAATAGTCTTTTGGTAATAAAAATGACGCAGGGGTTGCAGAGAGATGATAAAAGCAGACAGCGATGAATTCAGTGGGTTTACTTTTATTAAATTGGGTAAATTTAAACTTTTTATTGATTTGTGTTTTCACCAGTTTAACTTTAGTAACATTATTATAGTTGCAAATACAGCAGCTTATATAGAGTACTTGTAGGATCGTCCATGAATCACCTTTTTTATTTTATTTTTTATTTTAAGACTCCCTTGCTCAATTGTAAAGTGTATTTTCACAGTTATAATTACAAAACAACTTAAATAAAGTAGAGCAAAACTGCAAAAAACCGATTCCATTTTCATAATTACGTCGTCGAGGTAAACAGCAATTACGTAATGCATCATTAAGCATAACTCATAAACCACTTGTCAGATCTTGAATAATTTAGATTTTATTTGTGACAGCTTGTCCACAAAGGGCGTTTTGCGCGCGTAACCACTCTGAAGTAGTAATTTATATTGCGCCCAGATAGCGCGTAGCTATGCAGAGATGAACTTGAATTCCTTGCCTGTCAACTCGAATACACCGGTTGGGTTGTCGAAACATCTTAAACAAAGAGAAGAAATTTAGCATGCCTCAAATCTTTACAATTCCATAGCATATACTTTTTAAAATTATAAAGACATTTTACAAGTACCCATTGTATAGTCTGTGTGAAATAAATAATAATTGTATTCTATGACTTCTTTTTTAACTTCATTAATAAAAAGTTCGTATCGATTTTATTACGCTCCATTAAACTAAGCAAATACACCCACACGCCATGGACAAACGCGCATTTTAGAACTCAGCAATGGGACCCGAATATCTCGGGGTTCGATCAAAATTGTCTGTCTCGTTAATTGCAAGCGTTTTACGCGTGAATAAAAACGCGACGGTCATATACCATGTTGCTTAAGCATCTGAACAGAAACTTACGCTCGTAGGTCTACGTGCGTAAAACCCCCTTTGTGGACAGGCTATGAAGGCTCCTCCCAGGTTGTACAATTTGAGTCGTATTAAATAAGCCCAGACACTGACACTGTTGGGAATTTTAACAGTTCATGGTTATCTTTCTATTCTACAATTAAATTAGCTCGATTTTATAATAATTTTAATCGCCTCTATGCTCAGCAGTCCAGGTAGTGGATTTGACTTCATGATGTCCCGGTTTGGATTCCCAAGTCAAGCAACAAAAATAAAATATGTTTTTTTCAATTTTCTAACAAAAAAACTTTTCTCGGGATTGAATACGTGCCCGGTTACTTGCCACATATCAAATTGTGGGATTTAGTGACTTCGGCTAGTCGTGGGTGTCCTCTGCCTACCACTTCGGGGTAAAGATACTTAATAATAATTTGACATTGTTATCCGTTTTCCACAATCATTCAAAATTTAACATGAAAAAATCTACCGCACAAACATATACACATTGCAAGTTAGACAAAATCTTGTAAAAAAAACTAATACAAATAATTTTGATCAACTTTAAATATCCAAGGTATAAATATACATTGTAAATGACATTAGTATGTAAAGCCAATATAATTTGGTGCTCCTCAGGGAAAGCAGCGGGTGTAATCTAGTATATTTTAAGACCCTTAAGACAATGGAAGTACCCCATTAGTTTTAATGGCGCATAAGATGAAAATACGCAAGGTTCTTGAATTATAAACATCTCTTCATTTGCAGAATTGTAAAGAAGTAACAATGACAATGTTCTACAAAATTAGTTATTTATATAGCATTTTGTTATATTCGTGTATAATAAAAAATACGTAATGCAAATAATATAAAACATAAATATACTCGTATTTAGGTGCAATAAAACTCCAAAAAACCGACTCAAACTAATTTATAAAGCGCCACGTCTCAATTTAATAATTATTTTTCCGAAATAAGTAAAATAAAAACAACTATCTTCGGTAGGCAGAGGCATAACCAGGGCACCGACGACCAGATGAAGATACTAAGTCCCGCAATGTGATAGGTGGCAAGCCTATCGCCAACCGGGCGCATATCCTATCCCGAGCAACATTTTTTTATACTAGAAAATTGGAAAATCCAAATTTTCTTCTTGTTGCCGACCCGGGATTCGAACCCGGGACCTCTTGCAGTCAAGTCCCACACCTGAATCGCTAGACCACAGAGGCGAAAAGATATCAATTGTTTCCGAAATGGTCCCAGATATTTTTATCAACATCTTACTAACAAATTTTGAGTTACACTTCACTTACTTACTTACTGCCTTTATCGTCACTAGCACCATGCCATCTGACTACAGAATTTTGCAGCGACTGGCCCGAATTGGTACCACCGCCTTATCTGTTCCTGCCGCCATAACGTCAGAGCTCGACATTGACGTATTCTGATTAGGAGAATGAGGTAGGAGGTAACTTACTTTTGCTCGAGGCCTAACATCTCGGCCATAGGTTGGCAAGGAACCATTGCCACCTTTGGTGTTATTGGGTGGCGTGAGTTCAGAAAATCCATCTCCTTGTTTGCCTTCCAATATCATAAAAAAATATGTTACGGAATAACTGATGTAACCAGAGAATTCCAGTCCAT
Organism: Calephelis virginiensis; assembly: GCA_002245475.1. Taxonomy (NCBI): domain Eukaryota; kingdom Metazoa; phylum Arthropoda; class Insecta; order Lepidoptera; family Riodinidae; genus Calephelis; species Calephelis virginiensis. The sequence goes on from NJDC01001279.1 coordinate 520,664, forward strand.
TGCTGAACGGAAAACACACGACCTTTCAAATCTCTTTGTACATGTGTTTCTATAAAAATTACAGTGAAAAGCAAACTATTTTGTGAAATATGTAAAATAAGATGGAGAATTTCCCGACTTTCTTAAATTCTGATAGCCGATAGAACAATGGAAATAGTTGGGAGGTCAGATACATTGTTAAACTTCGAACTTTTTATTTCCCTTACGATATATTGTTCGCAACCATTCAAGAGATAGTTTTTTGTAAAAGAACGTTGTGAAATATATTTTTTATGTTATAAATATGAAACATGTTTAGAATGTGTAGTACATTTGAGTGTTGCTCATTTAAAATTCTTCTAAAACTTCCCACTTCGAGGAAAGAGACTCCAAAATGATTACGCTTAAAAATCTATGTAATTAAAGTGTTTATTAAAATCAAAGTACTTATCTGTTTTAAAATTTTATGTTTTGGTAAATAACGACGCCATTGTTTCTTAGTTGAATATTCTAGTAATTAAGATTTTTGTTTTTGTATGATATTGGAAGGCAAACAAGCAGACGGTACCCGGACGGGTTTCCAAATGGTAAAAAATGCACGCCGCCTACAGACACCAAAATTAGTAATGGTGCAGTGCCAACCTGAGGCCAGGATGTAAAGCTTCGAGAAAAATTAAGTTCACAGGCGATATTATCCTCTGAACCGGAAAACGTCAATGGCAACGCTATGGAGGCAGCAATAGGTAAGGTGATGATACCAATCCAGACGAGTCGCTGCGAAACTAGTCCGACCTAGTCAGATGTCACGGTGCTGGTAACTGTAAATGCGTCTGGATGTCAACTATCAACTGTCACGTTGCGATATGATAGCTAATACTTTTTTCGAAGGATTGCAAATGTTTCCGAAATGGTCCCACATAAATTGTATTATCATTTTACTAATAGTTTTTGATTTATACTTAACTAGCTTTTGCCCGCATCTCTTCACGCTTTAAATTGGGGCTCAAACAATTCAACATTCCCAAACCGCGGCACCGTGAAGATTATCACGGTCTTTGGAATAATGCACAAAATTCTGTATAAACATCTCTGTATGTCGCCGCTGTGTCTAGCGGTTCAGTTGTTGGCCTTGACTGCATGAGGTCCCGGGTTCGAATCCCGGGTCGGACAACAAAAAAAATTGTATTTTTCCATTTTGTCAATAAAATGGTTGCTTTGGATATAATATGTGCCCGGTTGGCGATATGCTTGCCACCTATCATATTGTCGAACTTAGTATCTTCGGCTAGTCGTGGGTGCCCTATTTGTGCCTCTGCCTACCTCTTCGGGGATATGGGCGTGAAGATAGTAAAACGTGATGGATAACAATGTCAAGATAAACAATTTATGCACTACTAAGTATAACTCAAAACCACTAAATGAATCACGATAAAACTAATATCTCGGAATCATACCTATCCTTTTAAAAAACAATCATCAAAATCGGTTGGCTATTGGCCAAGTAATCGCGTAGCAAACGAACAAAAAATAAAAAAAAACATAACTAGAGTCCGAATTGTTAAATTTCTCCTTTTTGAAGTGGATGAAGATAATCCCATAAGATCGCTATGCCGCTAAGTTAAAAAATGGACTAACGAACATTTGCATTTATAACATTAGTATCAAATTTTATAGTAGGTTAATTAATTTTATTACAAAATTATGAATATTCAACATAATGTTGCAAGTTTAGTTTTTCTATATTTTATACATTTTTGTATCTAAATTAAATGTTCATGCAAATATGTCCAGATAATGAAAAGTTTTAAATATATTAGCATTATTTACGTTTATGTCTATTTCTTTTTGGCTGACTCTGAAAAGGAAATTATTGATTTATCTGTATGTTTGGATTTCTGTATGTCTGCGATTATTTCAAATTCAATTAAACACTTTAAGTGAAAAAAACATATTAAAGTATTAAAAATATTTTAGCGTATTTCATTTCAATAAAAAAAATGTATCTTCACGCCCATATCTCTGAAGAAGTTGGCAGAGTCACAGCCAGGGCACCCACGACTAGCCGAAGATACTAGATCCCACAATGAGATAGGTGGCAACCGGGCACATATCCAATCCCTAGCAACCTTTTTTTAATTAGAAAATTAGAAAAACCCAATTTTCTTTTTGTTGCCCGACTCGGGATTCGAACCCGGGGCCTCTTGCAGTCAAGTCCAACACCTGAACCGCTAGATCAGATTAGAGATTAGAGATCATTTGAATAAATAAAAAATTGAAATATTTTTCAAATCTTAGAACGTTTTCTTACTACTATACAATCAAAAAAACCTTGCGGAGGTTGTAGCGGCGGTTGCTTCTGTCGGAACATTATTATCTACATAATATGCTGTACAAATATATGCTAATGCTACTTGTTCCAGTAAATCGAATGTTTGTGTCCCAAAGACTATTTTAATGTTATATATATATAAAGTGTTTTGTACGGTAAAATGTGTCTTTTCGTTATACTGATAAAAACAACTTGCCTGGTAAGTACCTGGATGGCGATAGGTTTGCCACCTATCATTGTGGAACTAAGTCGTACCTTCGACTTATAGTGGCTGCTCTGGTTGTATACATCTACCTACTTATTTGGGGATAAGGGTGCGAAGACAATTTTTAACAACAGTTTGCGTTGGGGTTTTTATAAAATTTATAAGCAATGTATATACTACTTAACTATTTGAATAACGAATTTTTCGCGAATGTTTAATTATAGTGAATTTATCCCCTGTGTGGTCTGGCGGTTCAGGTGTTAGACGTGACTGTATGAGGTCCCAGATTCGATTCCCGGGTCGGCCAACAAAAATAAAATTTGTTTTTTCAATTATTTTCTAGTAAAAAAATGTTGCTCGGGATTAGATTGGCGATAGGGTTGCCACCTATCGCATTGTGGGGCTCAAAGTCTTCGGCTAGTCGTGGGTGTCCTGGTTGTGCCTCTGCCTACCACTTCAGGGATATGGGCGTGAAGATACTTTGAATAACAAAATAAGAAAATATTCTTGTGAATGATAAGGTGACTCTGTTTTACAAATTGGGGGATATTTAAAGAAAAAACATTCGATGTCAATATTAGTCTCATCCATTTACAATATTACAATTTAGTTTCTAGCCAGACTCTTTGTCTAGTCTGAGACTATTTCTTGAATTGCTTCAACTGAATTGCTACAAATTTACGCTTTATTATATTGCCTTGCTACTCCCATATTTATATTTATACTAGCTGGTTACCTCAACTTTGTCAGCATAGATTAAATTTTCTTTCAATTCATACACCTTTATATGGCTTTTTGGGAATTGAGTTTGAAAAAATGCAAGTAAGTAAACCTTCTCCTGACAATAACTAACAAACCAAAATGTTGTAGCAAAATTGGTTCGCCTGTTTAGGCGTGATGCGACGACCAAGGCAAATAGGGATCCAGTTTTATATATAATAAGATCAGCTGGTTACCGACCGCGTCGTCGTTTGCGTAGAAAAGTTTCGATTTTCATACAAACTTTCATTTCCGATTATATCATCTTCTAAGGGTTGATTTTTGAAAAAAAGACGGATTGCACTCTGGGAGTGCCGGCAGAAGTGAAAACTTGAAGATTAACGTTGTGCATTTTTGATATTTTGGAATGGTTAATTCCAAAAGACGGATTTGCACTCTGGGAGTACCGGCAAAAGTGAAAACTTGATTTTAAATTAAAAAGTGAAAATTTCAAATCCGTCTTTTTTTTTCAAAAATCAACCCTTAGAGGATGATATAATCGGAAATGAAAGTTAGGTTAGGGAATAATTTTGCAGTAATTGCTTTAATTATCAGTATGAAAGTACTATCATTTATGCACAAATATTATTTTCATATCAATAACCTGCTTTTGGCTTGATAAAAACTCGCTACAGTAAGACTACGTGACGCCTAGGAGCGTCGTCATTAACAGGTAGTATAACGAACACGCTCGTCTACACTTATTTTCAAGATGGAACAAATAGAGCAATGTCTGCTAATATTATACGTATCTGCTATCATGTCTTGTGAGAATGTAATGGTAGGTATATTGCGGCGTATTATCCATTGCGAATCCTATACTCTTCGGAAATATCTAAGTAATACAAAAACAGCAATGAATCTACGTTTTATTTTAGATCTCGCGCCGTCTTATTCGTGCACGCGCCCTTTGCCATCTTACGAACTGACGCAAGTTTAGAAGTTTTTACCCATTCCAAAAAAGTACACAACGCCGTTGAAGAAGTTTTTACTTCAAAAATAGCCTCGTATTTGAACTCATTTTTTTTAATTTAAGCATGTTAAATTTCATCAAAATCGAACCAGTGGTTTAGCTTTAAAAGCAAGATAGATAGAATTTCATGTATAAAATGTTACGGATAAGATATGTATAAGATTTATAACTTGGAATTTAGCTTTTGGAACAAAAGAGTTATAAATACAAAAAAAAATACGGAAATTAAAATTAAAAAGTGACCTATTGCAAGCCTTACTTGCTAATGAAGTAATAGAATCTTATATATAAAAAATCTCGTATCACAATATTTGTTCCCATACTCCTCCGAAACGGCTTGACCGATTCTCATGAAATTTTGTTAGCATATTGAGTAGATCTGAGAATCGGCCGGGTCAGTCAGTATATTGTAACATTAATGAATTCGATGTACTTTTTTACACACCTTTGTTACCTGTTACCTGCCGAAGTAACTCCCACCCGAATTTCATAGATCTTTCTTACCTGTGTTGAAGTTTCTGGTTTTATAAAATAACGAAGGTCTGGGGGTCGCGGGCTCAAGAGCCCGTCTATTAGGGATATAACAAATTGAATTGAGATTAATGCCTAATTAGCACAAATTACTGACTAGTATTTTCCACCAATCACACATTTGGGACACCTGAGAGGGAGAGAAGAGTAATGCTAGTACCATTAAAGTTCGAGCTTGAACACGAAGAATGAGTTTATATAGACGCGGCACGAGAAACGTTGTATTGTATATTATGTAAAACAATATTAATATTTTCTTAATAACCGACTTAAAATAGTAGGAGATTGTCAATTTGACTGATGTTTTCTTTATTTTTTTGTATGTTTATTACGCGAATACTCGGCCAATAGCAAACCATTTTTGGTGTTTCTTTTAGAAAGATAGGTCATGATTCTATGGTATTTATAATTATTAGTGGTCGCCCATTGGTCGAAATTCGACTATAATAAATTTATATTTATATTTACAATATCTTGATGATAAGAACGCCATCTTCATTTCTCAAGTCCAACTACTTTGTTTCCTGAATAGTTAGTGCGCCATCTGTGATCTTTTATCGTTATCATTATATATTCATTATATTTATATATTTGTTAATATATTTGTTTGTGTGTGTCAAATGCGTGGTAATGTAGATAATATTTTATTTATTGATTTAAAGTACTTTATAAGCATTATTATTGAAAAATATTTGCGTTCTGCACTTCTCCTACACAAACTATAAGTGTGCCAAATTTTATGTTCCTGCGTCCGCGCAATAGGGTAAATAGGGTTCCAAAGTTTTGGCAACTTATATTAATATATAGATATTATCTATCACGGAAAAGCATTTGTAAAAATAAGTAATTTATATCACAGATTATCTTTTCATCGTCTTGCAGAATCTTAGCTGTAAATGCGATACGCTTTGTAATTATTATCTACAGCATCTAGACAACAACATTTTGCAACAAGATGGCTATCTATAGAAATGGTTACTAATGGTTACTTTAATAATACGGCCCGTCACACTGCATTACATTACTCGTTTTGTGACCTACAAGAAAACCAGTTAGTAATGATATATTAAAATCAAATAGAATTATGCGGTCATTACCCTTTATCTACATATTCCACCAAGGTAGACCAGCAAAATATAACAAAACCAGCTGTTCGCCTGCGACTCCGTCGTCGTAGGATTCCGATAACGATTTTCAAACACACTTTCATCCCCTCTTATAGTCGTTTGGGGTTATTTAAAAAAGCCTATACTTGAACCTGGTTCTTTAGCTATATGCATATAATATTTCATTCAACGGTTCAGCGGCTAAGCCGTGAAAGAGGTATAAACAGAGAAACAGACAGATAGCACCGCGAAAATCGCTTAGGGGCCTCGTCGATAAGCATGTTAGTGTGAGTGTGCCATTTCCGAACGTTTGTAGGTAGCTTAATATTTCATATGTGTGTTGTGGTTAGGCTCAGGATCAGTTTATCAAATTTATCTCACTATCTAAGTATTTATATGTACAATATCATAGCTAGCACCAGACTAGCCCGTATAATACAAGCACGTTGATTACTTCAGGGCTAGATTTAATTTGTGTAACTTTCCTATAAGTACTTATTATTACTAAAATTACATAATGTTTGCAAGTACGTTTGAAATATTTCTTAATCTGAAGTGTTTCTTTCAATAATGCATTCTAAACTACGCGATAGTTTCAAAGTAATGAGTAATGTTCCATTATAATTTCAGCAACTGTAATGCACATTAGTCAGTAAGTCTATAATCACCGTTTTGTTACTTGGTAGTGATGAAATAATAGGTGATGCAATAATGACTCTATCTTCTAGTTGGATGTAATGAAATAAATAAATTTCGTTTTTATTTTCAATGCCGGACATTTTTTCTAATGACTAATGTGTCGAAGACCTTGCGGTTTTTACAACGGTTTTTTTCCGTGTTGGTCCGGGCTCCTTTGCAGAATAGACCACCTGCCTTCCTGCCAGGCAGCTCGTAAAAGGCGAGCATAGGCTTACCGTCACTAATACCTTGACATCCTAGTTGGTAGTAAGTAGGTGGTAGAGTTTTGCAGTGACTCGCCTGGATTAATACCACCGCCTTAACTATTGCCACCATAACGTTCAATGCTTGCCGTTAACGTGTTCCTGTTTGGAGGGTAAGGTAGCCGGTAAACTTACTTTAGCTCGAGGTCTAACATCTCGGCCTCAGGTTGGCAACGCAACATTACCACTTTTAGTGTCTCTAGACAGCGAGAATTTCTTACCATCAGGAAATCCGTCTGCTTGTTTGCCTTCCAATATCATAAAAAATGACAAAATTGAATTCTTTAAAATTTTATATATGTATATCCTGCACACTAAGTAAACTAACAAACTAGCTTTTGAGGGTATTTTCAAAAGCAAGCGTTATTTGTATCGCGTGCATCTGAGCCAAGTAGCGTGAGAGTCTCTTTATTATACGAGACACTTCTGGCTTTATAATCAAAACGGGACTACATAAAGAACATTTTTGGACGATATACAGTAAGATCCCTACTAATTTTATAATGCAAATGTAGGTTTGTTTGTTATACTTGAACGCTAAAAATGAAACGATCATATTGAAACTTCGCCTCTGTAGCCCAGCGGTTCAGTGGTTGCACTTGACTGCATGCGGTCCCGGGTTCGAACCCTGGGTCGTGCACCAAAAATAAAATAGGGTTTTTCCAATTTTCTAATAAAAAAATTTTGCTCGGGATTGGAAATGTGCCTGGTTGGCGATAGTCTTGCCACCTATCATATTGTGGGACTTAGTATCTTCGGCTAGTCATGGGTGCCCTGGTTGTGCCTCTGCCTACCACTTCAGGGATATGGGCGTAAAGATACTTACTTATAGAAGTTTGATTGTGCACAAGATTTAAAAATACTATTATAAGAATAATATCAACGAGAAATGTCAGAGAAAACTTATAGCTCAAATCCATGCTTATATTCATACTTCCGTACTAATATTATAAATATAAGTCTGTCTGTCATATACGCTTTCACGAATACATCACTGACCGATTTTGCTGAAATTTGATAGGCATATAGTTAATATCCATTAAAATCTTAGAGAAGAGCTATAGCCCAAGTCTGGATCGTCCATACTTCTATACTAATATTAATAGGAAAGTCTGTTTAATATTTATGCTTTCACGGATAAACTACTGGACCAATGTTGATGAAATTTAATAATCATACAGTTAAAGACCCAAGTTCAAAAGTATGCTACTTTTTAACACAAAGACTAACCTCTTAAAGACTATATTTGTCGATCTATCTTTGTCGATGTATGGTAAAAAATAGTAGTAATAAGTAGACTGTATGAGAAAAATAGGGGATATCTTATATATAAAATTCTCGTGTCATAATGTTCGTTCCCGTACTTCTCCGAAACGACTTGACCGATTCTCATGAAATTTTGTGAGCATATTGAGTAGGTCTGAGAATCGGCCAACATTTGTTTTTTTATACCCCTAAGTGATAAGGGTGACTCACCTCCACGTTTTTTACTAAAATGTCATTAAAAAATGAGCAGAAAACGTCTGCCGGGTCAGCTAGTAATTTTATATGAACATCTCTAAGCTAGTAAACTCACAAGTAAAAATACAAAATTTTATATTGTTAGTCGAAATTATCTCTAGTATAGCCTCGGAACACATATTATTGAAATGAAACCTATCTTTACGTATGAGAGAAATTTGCCGTCACATTTCTGTAACGTTCATTGACCTCTACAAAGACACTGTATGGTTTCGCCAAATTTCATGCTGCGTTCCTCGTGTTTTATTTCGGTGGCTGGTTTCACCGGCTAAGCTCAAGCACCTTTTTGGAAGTTAAATTTTTTTCTGTTACACTCCATGAAAAACGATGGCTCAAAGTTTTTTCACTTATACACACTAATAAACAAACATTGTTTTGATATAACCTATCTTAAAACTAATTAACTAACTGTTCTAATATTCTTGATGGTCTAGCATAGTTTATTAACGCAAATGCTCTTAAAACTTGCCTTTCTAAGCGTTTTAGTGTTAAGGTGCTGATAGACTTGAGCATTCACTTGTAATGAACATTTTTGCGAATGTTACATCACAGAAAAATAAAGAGAACATTTTAGCGAGCATTCTATCGAGCGTTCTGGCGAGTATTCTAGCGAGCACTGCTTCGAGCTTTTTGCCGAGCCAAGCTTCGATCATCGTTCCGCGCTCCACGGCTCTGAGACGTCCCTCTCCGCACCCCTATTGCTCTATTTTTTTTCACGTAATGAGAATTTCCTATGAATATAAATGCAGCACACGCGACCGTCAAGTCTGACATCATCGCGAAGAATATTTTTCAACGAGCATCGACTAGAGCGTTCACTGGAACGCTAATGTTCATAGCAATGTTTGTCTTTATGCTTGACTTGGCTCGTTGTTCAGTTCAACTAACATAAAAACGGCGAATGCTCGATGTTCTGTTAATAGTTAATTTTTAAGTCTATCAGCACCTTTAGAGATGTCGCGCTGTGTATAAAGTCCACCCACACTGGAAGTTTGAGTCAAAACTAGACACAAATTTTAGTCTGAAAACTCACGGAGCGGTTTCTGACCGCATCCGCCGCGGTTGCGAAACAGCCGTTTCATTCAAGGGGCTAATGCACACGTCTCATGCCAACAGCGAAGCTCGGGTTTGATTCTCAATGGCTGCAGGCATTTATGTGATGAATTATTATGTATGTCTTTTTTCTGGTTTATATTTTTTTATTTAATACGAATAGTGTAATAATATATAAACAATCCTATCATATGTATTTAAGTATTTGTTGTACTTATTACTATTTTTTAAACACATAAAAAGTCCTCATATATGACTTATTTTTCTTTAAGTTCAGATAAATTTGTGTAAATTGTCTGGAGAAAGTTATTATTACTATAAATGAAGTTTCGTTGTTTCCTTCTTACCACATTACTGTAAATACTTCTTTGTAAAAAAAAAAATTAAAGCTGCAAAAATTATAGGCCTGTTTTTTTTAAAACTCTAAAAATTTTCAGATGTCTTTGTGTTATGAAGACCAATTTTGTTATTTAAAACGTTTTACGTACAAAATAGTTATAAATTTGATTTTGAAAACTCCTAAAAATACTAGTTTAATGATGTAATTTACCGTGGCGTTGTTCATCATACATTTTATTGTCATCAGTAGGAAGCAAGGCATCACCGATAATCTCGCTCATCGCAGTAATTAGCGCAATTCTGATTTTTTTAATATGCAAACCTTTTTTTAAATGGTCTTCGCGACTCGCCGCTTTTACAACTTTCAACAAGCCGGAAACTTTGACGAGTGCAGACGAAAACTTTCCCGTGAGTTCTGTCTCTTTAGAATTTTAAATTAGAAGCAAATATAAATTCTAAATTACGTTCATATTCCGAAAACCATGTAAGTTCATATAAAGTTCATAGGACAAATACTAAGCGTGATTTATAATAATAATATCTTCATTGTACACAAAACGTAATCACTAAACACAAACATAAAGATAATACAGTACAATGGGCGAGCTTATCTCCAGCAATAGAGATTTCTACCAGCTGACCCGTGAAAAGGAAAACAAGTAACAAAGATTAAAGTAGACTAGGTGTAGATACTTGGTTTATTGACTATGAAGTACATACTTGACAAAAAAAACATATTATCAGCAAAATAAACAAATATGTATATACACATGAACATACACATATTATATATACGTAGATAATGTAAACATATATAATATTATGTCCTTGATTATTCTGGGTAGATTGTTTACCAGAGTAAATATTCTTGAATCTTATCTCGTTATAAGCATTTTGAAGCCAGAAACGTGTTGCATATTAAATGGGAACATTGACACTTTAAGTGTTTAAATATACTTGGCGCTTAATTTACTTTTGGTAATAATATGGTTTGTTTAATTTGCAACTCGCAGTGGTGATCCTATTTTAGAGTAGTTTGAAGTATTTTGGCAAGCTTCTGTTGCACTATCTGATGGTTTGTCTATCTCAGTATCTTGTAAATTAGAATAAATGGTAGCCGACGGAGAAGTTTATTCTTAGCAGTTTATATTTAGTGCATAAGTGTGCTTAGGGTTAATTGCTCCGCATACTAATTGCTTATAATGATTTTTATTTTACTTTTTCCGAAAAACATATATCTAGATAATACAGTACAAGTTTCGCCAAACTGTAAAGCAGTTTGTTGGCGATGCGTTCATATACATTACTTACAAATTGTATTAGTTACAATCTCTATATCAGCTTTTTCCAAAGTGGGCGATAACGCCCCCTTGTGGGCGCTGGAAGCCTAGAGGGGGGCGGTATAAATCTTAAAAAAAAAATGTTTTTTTTTAAACTAGGCGCAACAAATATGTTATTGAGGTTATTGACAAGAAAAAAACGAGGGGGGTGCTACAAAACAACTGATTTTCAAAGTGGGCGTTACATGAAATAAGTTTGGGAACCTCTGCTCTATATGATAATGTATCTGAATTACTACTAAACTTGTGTATAATATGGAAAAACACAAGCCTGCTGAGTTTTTCGCCGGATCTTTACAGTATATGGTCGCATTCAGATCCGGTGGTAGTTTACGATTTAATAGACGCGTCACAATTATATTTGCATAATAAATCTGTAAAATGTACTGTATGTGTAATCTGTTGTAATAAAGCAACAGAATAAATGACTTTTGCCTTTTAAAAAAAAATCTATACTAATATTATAAAGACGAAATGTTTGATTTTTTGTTGGTTTGTTTGTTTGAAATGAATAGGCTCCGAAACTACTGGATCGATTTCAAAAATTCTTACACCCTTAGAATGCTACATTATCTTTGAGTGACATAGGCTTTGTTTCATCAAAATCGGTGCAGTAAAAGCCAAATGTCACAAATCAGACTCCAATTTTAAATTGAAAACCTGACACCAAAAAAATCCGAAAATAATATGGATAAAAAAAAATTACAATTTAAATCCGTAAAATAATCAGGTCGCCTCTGTGGTCTAGCGGTTCAGTTGTTGGACTTGACTGCATGAGGTCCCGGGTTCGAATCCCGGGTCGGACAACAATAAGAAAATTGGGTTTTTCCAATTTTCTATTAAAAAAATGTTGCTCGGTATAGGACACGTGCCCGGTTGGCGATAGGCTTGCCACCTATCACATTGTGGGACTTAGTATCTTCGGCTAGTCGTGGGTGCCCTGGTTGTGCCTCTGCCTATCTCTTCGGGGATAGGGGCTTGAAAATACTAAAATAATCAGGGGATTTATTTTAGGCACTTGTTTACTATACGCAAGCAGTCTTAGAGCTTTTCTTATTTTAAGCCCTTTGAAGCCCTTGCATATTAAAGAGAACACCCACTACAGATTTAAATAAAAGCGACGCTTATATTACAAGCTTTAACAACAAGCTTTAAGCTTGTTTAAGTTGTTACTAGTAACAATCTTTCTATAAATAAAAGTAAAGTGCCTTCACGCTCGTATCCCCAAAGAAGTAGGCAGAGGTACGAATATTAGACGAAGGTACTTAGTCCCACAAGGTGTCAACCCATCACACTTATTTAATCCCGAGGAACGTCGTTTTTGTTACGAAATTGAAAAAAAAAATTAGCAGTTTCCCGACCCGGGTGTCGATCCTAGGACCTCATGTAGTCAACTCCAACACCGGACCTCTAGACCGTAGTGATTATATTCTCTTTGCTCTAGACAACAGGGGCTATAGAAATAAGCTTACGTTAAGCTTTAAAAATCATCTAGAGATCTCTATCCTTATAGTTAAGCATGATTTTTAATCATTATAATATACATTTGTGTTATTTAATACTCATTTTGGTGTAAAACAAAATACAAATATACTTAATTACATACAAAAGTTCGAATGATATAGCTAAGAATGGTCTCGGTCATTTTTTTTACAAACAAAAAATTCTGCACAAAACTTGTAATTTGAAACAAACTTTTGTCAATCCTGTAACATTTTTTTCAGTCGGGATTTCAAAACACTTTTTTTAAAAACTCTACCGTTACTCTAGTGCTCTATCAAAAACAACATTTTTGACAGGTTTTTATTTGTAAGAGCTATTCTTTGCATACATGAAAAACACAAGACGTATCCAATAAGCCCAAACACGATTGGATAATGTTGGCAATTTCATGATTCCCTCCCTTTAAGTCATTAGATTAGCTCCATGTCACAATATTTTTGAATTTTCATCCTATTTACGCAAGCATTACATTTAGCTCAATCGATAAATCTGAAGTGGTTAAAATCTAACTACCAAGATTCCACCCGGACAAAAATACATACGCTG
>NJDC01001279.1:534481-550479 GCA_002245475.1 Calephelis virginiensis
TCATTGAAAATTTTTAATTTCAATATTATTTGGGGCAATTTGAATAATGTGTGTTGGCTGAGAATAGACTATTTGCCGTTCTTTCTGGCAGCTGGTAAAGGTCATGCAAAAGCGAAACGGGTCATCGCCGACCAGACTGATAGCGAATTGCTGTACAGCAACTTGACGGTGTCCACCGTTTTACCATTTTGACCATTCTCAATTGATGACATTTCATGACCCATATTCCGATCAGTAGGGTTACTCTCGACGCTCGATTCATGCATTATTGGAAATTGGAATCGAATATGTCATTTTAGGTACTCCTAAACACAATTCTGGCGAATTATTACCATTTAGTTAATAGTAAATTGTAAATGATTTTATCCTATTCGTTGAATTTATTGTAACTAAATGTTAATAATCCCCTTATACTGTGTTCAAAAGTACCTAAAGTGACATATACGATTCCAATTTCCAATTCGCATGATATCGAGATTCAAGAGTAACCCTACAGGAGATTAAAGTTAGGTTCGTAATATAATCAACGACCCGTAATCCTTCAGTATAACCATTGGTCGGTATAACCAAAGACAATCAAAGACAACCAAATACCGACCAACCGCGAGGCTAGGGGCTATTCCTGACGGGGGAAGACATTTGTGTGATAAACATTTTGATGTCTGGCTTGGGTGTTTATTAAGTTTATTCTAGCATTTATTTAAGTATTTCTATTAGTATCGTTGACTAACACCCATAACACGAGCATATAATTTGCTTACTTTGGGGTTAGATTCAATTTGTGTAATTTGTGTAACTTTATTTATTGGTAATTTGCCTAAAACTAACGAAGGGTTGCTCATAGGTGTAGGAAATGCTTAGAGCTAATAGAAAACGAACGACTCCAGTTAGATTTTCTTCTATTCGTCCAAAAAAAACAACCATTTGTAAGCAAAACGACTCGTTTTTTGAATATCAAAACCACTGAAGTGAAAAATACATATTAAACGGTTAATACTCGTGCATGTTTGTAAAATACGTTTCCAAGTGTATCTGGGGCAGAACAGTACGAAGCCGGATATTAAATCCTCGTATTGGGGATGTTACAGGGCTGAGAGTAGGGATCAAATGCCAATACACGACCTACTTAATGGTGTACGGATAAAACATTTTTATACTCAAAGCCAAGAGTGCTGCCAGGATTTTCAACAGAGGGGGCAAAGAAAATCCTATATTTAATCGTTTTATACCCGGTTCCTGTGTTCAAGAAACTAGTTGTTTTGCTTACGAACAGTTGTTTTTATCACCTGTATGGCCTAGCGGTGCAGCGTCGGACTTGTCTTTTTGAGATCCCGGGTGCTATCCCCGGGTCGGTCAACAGAAAAATTAGAAAATGTATGTTTTCAATTTTCTAATAAATATAACGTTGCCGAGGAATATGTACCCAGTTGGCAATAGGTTTGCCACCTATCACATTGTAGGAATTAGTGCGGCTAGTCGTAGGTGCCCTGGTTGTTCCGATGCCTACCCTTTGTAGATATGGGCGTGAAGATATTTACTTTACTTACTTACTTAACGGTGGTTTTTATTTGAATATTAAAAAATCTAACTATAGTCGTTTGTGATCAACTGATATCTTGAAACATTTTGTGTAACTATGTACAACGTTTCGTCAATTTTAGGCAAACTACCAATGGTGATACTAAGGGATTAGGTTTCGTGGATTATTGGAAGCGAGCTTTGATCATGTTTTTTTGCCCGGGATTGGATATGTACCCGGTTGGCGATAGGCTTGCCACCTATCACATTGTGGTACTTAGTGTCGTCGGCTAGTTGTGGGTGCCTTGGTTGTGCCTCTACTCACCTCTTTGGCGATTTGGGCGTCAATATATTCAATCATGTTCTTTATTCGAAAACATTATTGAAATTGATTCTATATAATATCATTTTCTTAATCAATAATTTCTACAGGACACGGAAACCAAAATGATGGCTATTACATTTTTTGTCGGTTTGCTTGTTCACTTTTTACGCAAAAACTACTGAACAAATTTTTATTGAATTTTGTGTAGTAGCTTTAATAGCCCGCTTAAACATTTAGGATTTAGACGAAGTTACTTGCAACGTTTAATGAATAATAAGAAAAGAAGCCGAGGATCAACCCTTACTTCCAACTATACGATAGAATTGATTTTCACTTACTTATTTTATTTAACAATAAATAACAAATATGCATATTTGCAATGAAAGTGTTTTGTAAGCCGAAATTATTGACTCCCTAAAATTAAGCCATATAAAAAAATGCATATTGCCGGAAAATGTTTTTAAGGAGAAAGTCGGGTAAAACTGAAAAAATCTTCAATTCATATAATTTTTTTAAATCTTTTAGTTACAGACATCGAAGAGAATGAAATACGACACTTTTTTCATATCTTTGGTTTACTGTAAAGAGTGTATAAATACTACGTAATAAGAGGCGGGACTTCCACAGATACATAGCAAACCGAATTTGTATAAAGTTTACTCGAAAAAGTATAACCCGTATAATTTGAAAGTAAGTCTAAAGGCATTCAGATATATGGCAACTAGTGTCATATGATTTGGGCGAATAAAAAACATAGCAAACTTATTTTTTTTTATTTTTTGATAAGACAGTTGAAAAAAACTGGTGTACTGATTAAATACGACAGTTTTTCATAACCTCAACCTCTTGTACTCATGATATGTTTTCATAAAGGATTGTTTCTTTCCTTCGTTAAATTAGCGTAGAACTAATTTTTAATTTTTATGTTATCAGTACCTTTTTAATTCAAACTTCTTTCTTAGTGCTATTAATTAATTAAAATACGAGTATATTCAGAATCATACAAAAAATTGTTTCTTTTGACAATACCTTTATGTAATGGAGCCTAAAAACTATCTCGATTACGACTGCTTCTCTCAATCAAACATGAAAAATCCGTATCGTAATCGGTCAATCCGTTCAAAAAGGCACATACAGACCAAGGCTTGGAACTGATACCAAAAGTACAGGTTCTATACTGGTACCTAGCGGTTCTTGCCTTTCGATACTTGGATAGGTACCGCTTTTAAAGTATAGGTTCTATACCGGTACCTAGCGATTTTTGCCTTTCGTTACTTGGATAGGTACCGCTTTCAAAGTACAAGTTCTATACCGGTACTTAGTGGTTCTTGCCTTTCGATACTTGGATAGGGTACCGCTTTCAAACATAAACCCAGTATACCGCTACTGTCCCGATACCGATCCCTAGCAAATAGCTGTACTGGTAATGATAAACACCTGTATCTAATACCCAATGAATGCAGGAAAACCGTTACCAATTTTAATTTTAGGTATCGGTATCATTTAAACCTGTCAAGAAGGCACAAAGAGATCTTCGATTGAAGAAAAGATATTACGTAATATATTTCTTGGTACCGGTATTGTTAAACCAGTACCGGTATAAAACTCTAAACCCAATAGTACCTATACTAAATCTAGTACTGGTACCGACAGTAAGGTAACTTTGGTATCGGTACTGCTCCAACGCCGTTACTACCTTTTCTTAAACATAACGGTATTTCAAGCTCTGATACAGACTAATCAAACTCATAACACTCCTGTTTTCCGTCTGGGGTTAAAAAAACCTTTTCCATCTTTACGATGGTATAACTTAATGGATGTTTTTTACTGTTGGGTTCTGATTCACCCACGAGAAAAACACGATAATGTTTACCAACTCTTTATTGAATCCATCAAACTTCCTCGCATTTAACCCGTGTTTCAAAACATATCAAACGTTAGCTAGAATATTGTTTATCTCACTTTACATTGCACTTGTCGGAACATTATGGCGACGTTCATTGCTTTCAAAGCCGTAAGTTATAACTTTTTAAATTAACCAACAAACGTTTTCTTTTCGCTACAATTTTACTCCACTTTCCTTTAATTAGATACGTTTATCGTTTTAATTAAAGCATTTTATCGCTTTGCATAGTTTTAATGGTTTTTTATTTTAAATTTATGCATTGAATATTATCAAAAAACTAAGTGACAGCAAATTATATTCTAGTTCAGGATAATAAACAAATACGACATAACAGTATTTGTTAAATAATTGATGGCAAATCCATAAGAGTAGAAAGTCAAAAGTAGATACAAAAGTCAAAATAAGGGCAATAAATTATAACAAACTACACAGTACGCACTTCATGAATTTGAGTGAAGGCAGAAGTGAAAACTTTAATATTAATGAAATAGTTATGGAAATAATTTTGCTTTAGCTATCAGTTCAAAAACAAGTACAGGAGTACTATTTAAATTATGCGCTTCGGCTATTTCGTCAAGCTTCGGAAATCCGAATAAATTTTAAAGATATCTATGTAGAGTTGTTATTACACATAATTAATCACTAAAAGTAAGTTAAATACCTCTGAAATTCGTCTACTTTCCAATATCATAAAAAAAGAGATACAACCGTGGTAACCTATAAATACCACAGATGCTATAGATACGGTTTTGACATTTGGCTGGAGTGTAGGTAAGGCCTTTTGTGTAAGTGTAAATGCTTATATCCTCTAGATTTTGCTAGAACATACCACTGTCATTATGGCGGCAGGAATAGTTAAAGCTATGAACCTACCTATCCTATCTCCTCTGTGGTCTAGCGGTTCAGTTGTTGGACTTGACTGCATGAGGTCCCGGGTTCGAATCCCAGGTCGGCCAACAAAAAGAAAATTGTATTTTTCCAATTTTCAATAAAAAAAACTTGGTTGCTTGGGATTGGAAATGTGCCCGGTTGGCGGTAGGCTTGCCACCTATCACATTGTGGGACTTAGTATCTTCGGCTAGTCATTGGTGCCCTGGTTATGCCTCTGCCTACCCCTTCGGGCATATAGGCGTGAAGATGCTTTTTTTTTTATGAACCGGACAAATTACTGCACAGTACTCTACCACCAGTGATTTAGTTGGTAATAGCTAGCCTATGCTCGTCTCTGGCGACCTGTATAGACATGGAGGTAGATCGGTCTATTCTACATAGAGAACTCTGACTAACCCATTTCATTCAAATACTAGCTAACTCAACAGACATTTTCCCGTACTAGTATTGAATCCTAATGACAATCAACTTTATATTTAAATGTTTTAATTTTGTTAAATTTTCTAATGTTTATACTAAAATTTATCTTATGAAATCTTCATATTGCAGTATTTTACTTGCAAAGTATCTGCTGTCTTCATTATCAGCTCGAGCAAATCGTTCAATGGGTCACTTTCAACAAGAACACTGGAGGTAGAGTACCGTGCAGCACTTGTAGAGATCTACTGCTTTTCCTACTCCTGCCGCCGTGAAGATATTGTCATGTTCCGGTCCGGAGGCAGGGCAACCTGTAGTGTACGTATAAGGCCTACGGATAACACTCCAGCCCCAAGACAGCGAAGCATCTAGTAATAATATTTTTAATGGAAGTGATTTCAGATTATCTAGAATTTGTTTGTATATATAAACACTTTAAGTACACGAATTTACACGAGTACGCAGACTGCCGAGCCATTAGCAATCACAAATCATGAATGCGCTTAGCACGCTATAACACAAACACACACACACACACACACACGCGCGCACACACACACATACTCTCTCTCTCACTCTCTCACACACACACACACACACACACACACACACACACACACACACACACACACACACACATACGCAGCGGTAGAAAACGAGGAGGATTCCTCTCTTACGCCTCGGCGGCTACCTCCGTCTTACGAATTTTCCATCAGGTCACGTGCCCTGATGCAACTTTAACAATTTCACCTATCCCAAAAATGCGCAATGCTGATATAGAAGTTTTCATTTCAAAATTTGGTTAGCTAAACTACTTGTTCACATTGTTTTTGATATATCCAATTTTTATGTCTTTTTAAGTTCCACATATTGTATAAATATTTTATACAGTGTCCATAACTTTGCAGAGTTCTCTCGGATGTTGTTTAATTTTCGTCACCGCTATAACTCGTACTGCTACAATAAACAATGGATTTTCAATAAAATTCAGTCCCTTGCTCGCTAAAGAAGAAATGAAAACAAAAGAATTTGGTGCACTTTTCGCAAAAATACCACAAAATTTGCCGCCTGATGCCGCTGAAGCAATATTCACCCATGCAGTGATACCTCAAGTAGACTTGGGAATGGGATGTACGAATCAAATTGCAAAACTTTTTATTAAATCAAAAACACTTCATGATTCTGTTTCTATCAATCAGAATAGTTCAAACTTTATAAATATCCCGATACTAAAACAGAACTTTGAGGACTATCACATTGTAGTGGCTACAGCACCTAAGGACATAAGGATAAGTCGCAATACAGATGCTAAGCCTGTTGTAGTCTACCTAGTTTTCTTTCAAGATGAAAGTGAAGAAATTGAAGGAATAAATATTCCAACAGTTTATTTTGTAAGAGAAAATGATAAAGAACAAAGAGGGCGAAAAGAAAAGGCTGATCCAATGTTTATTATAGACAGTAATCGAACTGTAACTGGATTAAAAAGCAAAGGACTATCAAAATATGTCAAATTTAAAAGCAAATTAATAAATCGATTAACTGATCAAGAAGAACCTTAGAACATGTTGTATTATGCTAACTCTACTTGCTTTGCTATTTCTTAGATACAAATATTGGAACTGATCAACCAAGTGGGCTAAAATTCAGAATACAATAACAGTGGAATGGATATATAAGTGTTGTCCTTCTTCTGAAACAATATATAAAAATGAATAGACTTATCTTGTAAAATACAACAGTTAAAAAATTCAAAATGGTCGCCATTACAAAACGGTGGATTACATACTTATGTACAATCCACAGAACATATGTACCTAGGTACCAAATGAAAGAGCTTTTTTAATGAATAGTGTATTGCTAGCCTCTCGGTTTTTAAAACTTCACCAGACTTTAAAATAACTTGAACGTAGATAAGCTACATAATATAAAAAAAAAAACAAATCAAATAAAGCTTGTTTTGTGGAACTTGTTTTTTTTATAAATTTACCTTTTTTTCTATATGCATACAAGTAGCAGCTAGTCAAATCATTTGCCATGTTCATCGTCACAATTTTTAAGAGTAATTTATTGTCAAGACCTCAGCCATACCAAAATGCTACGGGAATGTTCGTCGTAGTAGTGCCCAGCGGCTGTCGATGAATTGTTCGTAAAAGTCTAACTCTGAAATAATTCGTAAATAATGTTAATATTCAAATTAAAATAACATTTACGATGTTCTTATCTCGTAAATGTTACAAAACTCTTATCAATAATGAATATAGGCGCACGTTGTTACGTTAACACAATCAAAACGTAGTTTATGGTCTTTGAAAGCAGACCATCAATAATTTAGAACAGGGGGGTGATTATGCATCTCAGTTGTCAAATCAAACTGTAAAAGTGTACATCAAATGACGTCATTTGTGTTTGCTATCTCTATTGTATTTTTGTTGGTCACTGGAGGTAGCAAATAAAAAACACGTCATTTGACAGCGATTCGATGTACACTCATCCATTTTGAGTTGGTAACTGAGTTACATAATCACCACCCAGGTCCGTATTTAGGGGAGGGCAACCGCAGCTTACGCCCCGGGCCCTCCACAAGCATGGGCCCCCTACACTAGAGATAGCGTAAAAAATCTTTCAAATTCCGCCTAAAGAGAAGTAAAAATCTTGTCCTTTGATATTTTTTAATATTTTATCTTCACCTACAAAACATGGTGAAGTATGTTGTTCTTACATATTTATTAATACTAGTGGTCGTCCATTGGTCGAAATTCGACCATGACAAATCGTAATATCTTGTTGATAAGAACGTCATCTTCATTTCTCAAGACCAACTACTTTGTTTCCAAACATTTTAGTGCGCCTTCTCTGATCTTTTATCGTTATCATCAATATATTTTTTTTATGTGTGTCAAATGCATGGTAGTGTGGAGAATTCTGCACTTCTCCTATACATAAACTATAAGTGTGCCTAATTTTATACTCCTACGTCAGCGCAATTTTCACAAAAAGGGGTCCAAAGTTTTGGCAACACGTATTAATATATTAATATATTTTTTATTTCTTTCGTTTCAGTCTTCTGTCTTTAGTTGAGTAAAAAATTAGAGTCAGGGGGTCTCTACTACTTGTTGCCCCGCAGCTTTCAGACCTCTAAATTCGGCCCTGATTTAGATAACATATTAGACAAGGATACTATGAAATCATTAAATAAACATATCGAATAAATTATTATGTTACTGACAAGGGTCAGTGACAAGGATAGCGAAAAGGGTTTCCATTTGACTGATTCGAAAAATGCAAAATCTGTATATGCTGAATCATAGACTCGGCTTTGTGTTGTACATGAATACATGAGTAGTGAAAATGACGTCAAACTGGCGGCGCATCCCCCGCGCGAAATATGTCACCGTCCTCATTTATCATAACGAATGAACGAATGAATGGATGAATGAATTGAATTGGATTTTGGATAAAAAGATAATATCTAGCTGCAACACATTAAGATTGTTATCAATAATTTTCTGAAATTATTATAAAGGTTATTGATTTAATATTGAAATATTAAAGCAATTTAAATGGGTATTCACGTGAAAAGCGATTTATAAAACCATAAGTTTGAGCGACTCTGCCTCATATTATACAGTCTTTTTCATAATGACCCTACATTACAGCGCCCAAGTAAGGCTAACAAAGGAACACGCATATTATGTGACCGATATTCAGCCATGCACGGCTTTTACGGACTTACAAAGAAAATTAAATCTACAATTTCTTACTTCATAACGGTCCATGCAACCAATTACGTTTTATTTTTACTAACCTTTGGTCTTGCTTCATTTTTTGAGGAGAAACCATTGTTTCCGAAACAAAGGAACTGTAGCCAAAAATGTAAGTGTAGTGTGTAGTAAACTTTTTTCTCCAAAAACCTTTTCACATTTTTCAAGCAAGGTCATAAACCTTCTTTCTCCAAAAACCTTTTCACATTTTCGAATTAAATTACAAACGGGTTAAATTCATAGAAAAATTAGGAAAATTAGGGCCCCAATTAATATGGGACCAAGTTTGATCCTGATTTACACTAATATCAACGAATGTCCAAATAGGTATGATTCAATAAATTGGGCCAATAATGTGATGGTCTAATGTGTATAGTGGCTATTAAATTTATTTAATTTATAAGATGATCCAGCGAACTTTGTTCCACACTGACATTGACCACTGATAATAGCTTTACATGGGAAAAGTCAAAGTGTTTTCCCACTTTTCGGAATCTTGTTTTAAATCGTCAATTATATGGTCAGTAGTGGAGGCAAAATATCTACTATTTTTAAATAAAGAATCCCACTTTTGATCAACTATCAAAACCAAACCAAATCACATTTTTCCTTTCCTACACTAGAGATATCGTAAAAAAATCTTTCAAATTCCGCCCAAAGAGAAGTATTTTTTTTAATTATTGCCTGTTTGTTTGTCGCGGTGTATACAGATAGATAGACAGACAACCATTCTAAAAAAGTGTTAAGCTGCTCATGCATTTATTTCTTAAATATATTGAATTCACTTTTTCAGAGTTTTATTATATTTATAGCTGATGAACAATCTCCGTCCGTCCGTGGCTGAAAAACAATATTCGTCAAGCTTCGGAAATCCGAATGTATTTTAAAGATATCTTTATAGAGTTGTTATTAATAATCAATTATTTCGCTTAAATTCAAATTAGTCAATTTAAAAAATAAGTGTGCTTTACAATGAAATGCGTTCCGACCCGACACGCTTCGCCCCGACAACATCCTATAAAGGACAAAAACAAACAAAGAAAAAACATAAACTTAATTATATGAATGTTTAGCGCGTAGTCAGTCATCCTTTATTTTCTTATTCGCTTGAAAACTTCGAAATCCTACGCTTACTATGGTCACCAGTAATTTAGTTCAAAGTTACAAATTTTTAATAAATCAATAATCGTATAAAATGGAGTCATAAAATTTAAAATCAAAAACGATTGAAACGATTTTCATGAATTTAGTAATCATTTAATAATGACAAATAGTCCTGCCGCCATAACGTCATGACTTGTTCCGGTTTGGAGGGTAAGGTAGCCGGTAAACTTACTTTTGCTCGAGGCCTAACATCCCGACCTCAGGTTGGTAACGCACCATTACCACCTTTGGTTTCTCTAGGCGGCGTAAATTTCTTACCATCAGGAAATACATCTGCTTGTTTGTCTTCTAATATAAAAAAAATATTAGTCAATTAATCATAAAAAATTTCAAAATTAATATTACAAGTCTGTCTGTCCGTCAAAAGTCTGTCGGTCTATTTGTTCAAACTATTGGACGAAAGTAATAAAATAGCTAGTTCAAAGTTGAAACAAAGACTACTTTTTCTCTAAAATCAACCCCTGAGTACAATAGATAAAAGATTGTATGAAAATTATATAAAAAATAGTTCTACGCTGTCGAAAATAGTCTAAAAATATATAAAAAATCGCGGTAAAACAACACTTGACATAATTTGGGCAATTCGAAGTTCTCGGAGACTAGATATAATACGCCGTGCCAAACGTTATAACAATGGGTTTCCTCTCCCACTTCCACATTGTTTGACCTACAAACGTATCTTCCATATTGCTGGCTCATCATGAAAACTAACATTCAAAATGTTTTTGGGTATGTGATGAAAACATTTTGAATTATGGAACGTAAACAAGGCGACGCCGATATGTCTGCGAAAGACACACCCTTTTGGGATAAAAGTATTATTTGTACAAAGTTGTTTCTATTTTAATGTAACTTGTAATCTCGCATGAAACATTTTCGTGCATACAAGTTTATATATATACTAGCTGACCCAGCAAACTTCGCATCATTTGACATTAATGCTTCGATAGTAGCGCAGTCTGCCGGACCCAATGTAAAACATTCCAAAATCAATGACTACTTACAAATAAAAAATAATTAAAAAACATTTTCCAATAAACCATATTGTGAATCTTAACCATTCTCGAATCCCCATGAAAACACACAAAAAATTTCATCAAAATCGCTCCAGTCGTCTAAGAGGAGGTCAATGACAAACACACGAACACAAGAATTATATATAGCTGACTCAGCGAACTTAATTTCACTGGACATTATTAGGTACTAACAGTTTGTATGGATTAAAGCATTGCTTTTGCGATTTCCTTGTTCATTTTCTTCATGAGAATCTTCTCTAGACCGTAATTCACACAACAAAAAAAAATAAGCAAAATTGGTTTATCAATTCAGGCTAGTTGCGAAAAACCACCACGGTAATTTTTGTTTTGTTGTGTTAGTTATTGTCAGGAAAAGGTTCTTATTACAAGAAAAAGTAGAAACATTGCACGAAAAATGGAAAAAACTGAGGTAGTTTCTTAAATGTAACCTGTTAGTAGCTGTTAATGTCAAGCAATACGGACTTCGCCGGGTCGGCTAGTTATGTTATATATTTTTATTTTAGCACTTGCCCTGTGCTTGGGATAAATTTTCTATAAATTTTTTAAAGAAAGAAAAAAAAATCCTCCTCAGTAGCTCAATTGGTTAGAGCATTCGTCGGCTTGAGACGAAAGGTTACAGGTTCAAATCCTGTCTGGGACGAAATTTTTTCTTTCTTTAAAAAAATTATAGTTATGTTATAGTTAAAATCTGCATAAAATCACTCTAATTTCATTATCTGGTCGTCAAGGTAAACAATTTCATTTTGGAGAGTAGGGGTAGACTTACTAAGATCCCCCTCGATATAAGAACGCCCCAATTACATCTATGCTCACGGCTCTTACCATTAGGAAGCATGAACCAAAATTTTCTTTAAAAAAATATTTTACTAAAAGCGCATATTTAAGAAAGAAAAAAGAAAAATATTAATTAACAAAATTACCAATTCACAAAATACATAAACGTCTAACTAAACTAAAAAAAAATTATCGCTCTAGTAATAGTGAAACAAAAAAAAAACACAACAACTGGACAACTAGACGTCTTCTAAAACTTGTACCCAACGTTAAGAAGTTCATCCATCACAACTTAAGAGCACTCCAGAACAGCTTTCAAATAAACAGGTTTATTGCTCCATTTAATTACTCTCTATCACTCTCGCTTGTCCTTAGATTAAGATCAGCTCAGGAACTTATCTATAATGGTATTTTAATAGCCCACTTATGTTACCGTTCTATTTCCTTGTGTATGAGAATGGGAAATTCTGGAACTGGTTTAGGAAATAATCCACTAATTAATGAAATAACCCTAAATTTTCTTACATTTGAGTCAGTGGAAATGTAATGTGGTCAGTGGACATATCACATTAATAATACAATAAGGTTGTAACAAAAAAAGAAATAACTTGACACGATTATAATCTTATGTAAAATTTAATATCTCGCAAATCATTAAAACCGTGTTTTTCCCCGTGTTGGTCCGAGCTCCTTTGTAGAATAGACCATCTACCTTCCTTGCCAGGCAGCTCGTAAAAGGCGAGCACCGTCACTAACACCGTGACATCTGACTAGGTGGTAGAGTTTAGCAACGACTTGCCCGGATTGGTACCACCGCCTTACCTATTCCTGCCGCCATAACGTCATGACGTGTTCCGGTTCGGAGGGTAAGATAGCCGGTAAACTTGCTTTTGCTCGAGTCGTAACATCCCAGCCTCAGGTTGGCAACGCACCATTACCACCTTTGGTGTCTCTAGGCGGCGTGAATTTCTTAACATCAGGAAATCCGTCTGCTTGTTTGCCTTCCAATATCTTTAAAAAAAATAGTTACTGCGAGTTTTGGTGCCACTGAGAGAAAATATGTTTTTTTATTGAATTTCGTGTTTACATTTAGGTAAATTAGTCAATTTTGGTGGCATTTTGTACAATTTCGTTCAGTGAAAGTACACAAATGAAATAATCATTAAGCTATTAGTGTATCGAGTATTTCCTCGTTGTTGCCAAATCTCACTATATAGCTTTAGTAATAAGGCCACCGCTTTACCCAAGACCCTGACATGACTTCTTGACGATTTATCTTATGACTAATATAATTAAATCTCGATTTTGGTAAATTTGATGCAAATTTCTACTTCACTAATGGCAAAATACGACGTTATACGACATTATTAATGACCGACTAGTCGGTGATTATATTATAATGTGGTCTATTTAAGATCTGATCATATTTACTTTCTTGAGATAAAAATGGTAAATTCTGGAATTTTCCAATGTCATGATTAGTCGATTGGCAAGTCTACTAATAATTAATAGTAGGTACAATAAACCTCTCTTTTCTAACACTTGACTCAGTGGAAATGTTACATAGTCATATCTACTTTCTGATGGAAAATTGGGGAATTTACAATCGACTTTTGCCTTGTTCCTATATTCAAGATACCAGTCGTTTTGATTAGGTAGTTGTTTGTACCAATAGTCAAATATATAACTATGGTGGCTCGTTTTTGGTAGTTAAATCTGAACATTTTTTTAAAATACAAGTAACGCTTTGTTACTTTTGTGCGAGATACGAATAGTCAAACTTTTGGATTACGTTTCGTTGACTATAGAAACCGGGCACTAAAATAATAATAGTTAATAAGTCCACCAAATATTAAGCAACATTAGTAATATCTTTTCTGGCAGTTGACTCAGTTGAAATATAAAATATGGCCAATGGAAATAAAGCTTGGTCTGTTACATCTACCTTCTTGACGTGTAATGGAAAAATCTGGAATTGAAAAATTGAATTGAAAAAAAACACTATAAATAAAGAGTAGTATCAAACATTAACCCTATCTATATTATGATAATGGAAGGCAAACAAGCAGACGGATTTCCTGATGGTAAGAAATTTACGCCGCCTAGAGACACCAAAGGTGGTTATGGTGCGTTGTCAACCTGAGGCCGGTATGTTAGGCCTCTAGCAAAAGTAAATCAGTGGAAATATAATATGGTCTATTAACTTTCTTGTCATCAAGTTATCTAGTAAAGCTGATTTAAAAAATAGGTTCACTAATGAATAATAACAAAAAATGACCTTTTCTGGCAGTTCTGTGGAAATTTAATGTGGCCTATTAGACCGACATTCTTGACGAGAAGTTGGAAAATTCTGGCATTGGTTTCATTCAACTTTTTTTTCGTTGAATAATAACAGACAGTGAACGATAACAAGTAGTTGAATAAGTAGAAATAAGTTGTCAACTACTCGATCTATTCCTGTGACGTAAAATTAGCCAAAGCTCGAAACCACTTTTTTGTGATATTGGAAGAAAAACAAGCAGACGCATTTTCTGAAGGTAAGAAATTCATGCCGCCTAGAGACACTTAAGGTGGTTATGGGACGTTGCTAACGTGAGGTCGGGATGTTAGGCTTCGAGCAAAAGCAAATGTACCGGCTATATTATCCTCAGAATCGGATCCGATCGGCAAGCACTGACGTTATGGCAGGAATAGGTAAGGCGGTGGTACCAATCAGGTTGCTGCGATTTCTACCACCTAGTAGAATTCTACCACCTAGTGATGTATGTAATGTAATTTATATGTAAATATAACATTTATGTTGATATCAAAGCTACAAATATATCAAAAAGCACATTTCACGATTTACAATGGACAAAATATATACTCGAAATCGCATTCGTGAAATTTCCACCCGCTGGCTACAATACAGGGTGTTCATTATCCAAACAACCTGCCCATAAAATCCGTATTCATTTAGAAATTCGCTTAATTAACTACCACTGTTACAATTTTATGGCCAAAATGTTGTGATATAAAAAAAGTAATAAGGATATAAAATAGAAGTAAAGGAAAGATAATAAGAAAAAACTGAGTATCTTCACTCTCATGTAATACTACTACTTCTACCTAGCTAGAGGAACAAACCATATCACTTACAAATTATTGAAGATTTAATCCCACAACGTAAAAACTTGCACTTGTCAGATCCCACCCAACGTTGTTTTTATTAGAAAAATTTAATATTAAACATACTTTGATTTGCTCAACTCGGGAATCGAATCGGGAATCCTCATGTAGTCAACGCCAACACGACTTCTAGATCATAGAGGCGATTAAACTAAACTTTTAAAATTAGCGTCAAATTCGGCCGATGTAACCAAATTCCAATATTTTTTCGTAAACAAGCATCTCAGTGATCTATGTTTCTAAATATACAGACATACATACATATTTCTAAATATGTTACAAGTTTCTAATTATGTTTTCTAGAATCTCCCACAAAAACATGATCTAAGTACTTATTTAAAACTTATTTTTTTTAATAGTAGTAGTAGTAGTAGTATCTTCACGTCCATGTCCTTGAAGGGACAGGCAGAGATACAACCAGAGCACCCACGACTAGCCGAAGACACTAAGTCACACAATGTGATAGGTGGCAAGCCTATCGCCAACCTGGCACTTATCTAATCCCGAGCAACATTTTTTTTTATTAGGAAATTGGAAAAACCAAATTTTCTTTTTGTTGGCCGACCCGGGATTCGAACCCGGGACCTCATGCAGTCAAGTCCAACACCTGAACCGCAAGACCACAGAGGCGACAGTTATTTTTTTTAATAAAATAACTACTTTTCTTGTATATCCATAGAATCCATCCACATCCAATCCATAAAATCATGCGGTGAAAGCTCCCAGTCATAAGATAAGGACGCACCACTAATATCTATGGTGTCAATAGGTGATAGCTATCTCTACCCATGAGAAGAGCTGCCGGTTTGTTCGTTATTATTCAATTTCATGAAAAGATAACAATTTGTCCATAAATTGTTATGATATGGGGTACTGGGAACTTTGATCACCCTGTATCAGTAACCGAGTTACTGGGAATGTTACAAGGATAATAAATTAAAGCTAGTCTCCAATGTTATCATAAAAATTGATATATTGATACCATTAGCGAATTGAACACATTTAGAGATATATGACATGTTCAGATAATTATCTGA
>NJDC01001279.1:560252-585674 GCA_002245475.1 Calephelis virginiensis
CTGAACAGCGCCTCTATTGATAATGTTATTTTTTTAATGATATTGGAAAGCAAACAAGCGGACGGATTGCCTGATGGCAAGAAATTCACGCCGCCTAGAGACACCAATGGTGGTAATGGTGCGTTGCCAACCTGAAGCAGGGATGCTAGGACTCGAGCAAAAATAAGTCTACCGGCTACCTTACCCTCCGAACCGGTACACGTTAACGGCAAGCACTGACGTTATGGCGATAGGAACAGGTATGGCGGTGGTAGAAATCCTGGCGAGCTGCTACAAAACTCTACCACCTAGTAGGACGTCACGGTGTTAGGGACGGTAAGCCTTTGCTCGCCTTTTACGAGCTGCCTTGCAGGAAGGCAGACAAAGGCGCGATTGTAAATACGAGTATGTTTTTTTTTATCTTAACTCTATGTCAGCAAAGTCAGTCTTGACCTGACATTTTTTTCTTGGTCTGCAAGTCTGGCTTAAACACTTGCAAAATTAGCTATGATCCAGCAATATTGTTTTGGTCTGAAAATTACGACCGTGAAAAAGACAGACTTGACCTAGTAATATGGTCTTGATATGCTGGCTTAAATACTAAGAAGCATTTTTTTGTGAGCGGCAGTCTTCGTTTTCCTTAATTTCTTGTGTACCGAGTTCTATTTTGTCTTATACGAAGATATGAAGTCTTGGTATTTAATATTTGACAGGTATGTAAACTTTTACATGTTGTATGTATATTTTAATGCCAATGTGTGAATGTCTTGTTATGTATATGAGTGTGTGTGTGTGTGTGTGTGTGTGTGTGTGCGTGTGTGTGTGCGTGTATAAATGTGTACTAATTGCTAAATTTCGTGTTTATATTGAGTGAAATTTGTCAATTTTGGTTGCATTTTGTACAATTTTGTTCAGTGAAAGTGCACAAATAAAATAATCACGAAGAAATTAGTTTATCGTGTATTTCCTTGTTGCCGCCAAATCTCATTAAATGAGCTTGAGTAATGAGACCACCGCTTTACTCAAGATCCAGACATTACACTTTTTGACACATAACTAATTTTAAACAATTCTAACGTCTATGTTAAATCGGTGAACTTGATGCAAATTTCAACTTGAATAGTGGCATATGCTTACGCTAGTGCCAAAAACTAAATGAAGAAAAATAAAAATATTTTATTTTGCTTTTTACTACTTTTTCTTTGCTTTGACTCTTTAGATCTTATGGCAACACAAATGATCAGTGGAACATTTATCATGTGGGCAAACGGCTATCACTGTTAGAATCAGTTTAGCGCAACATTTATATAAAAAAATAAAAGATTTAAGTTTGATATGAATGCCTTTAGACTTACTTTCAAATTAAACGGGTTGTACGTGACTGTCAAGCGTCATGTGTCAATTTAAGTAAACTTTCTTTC
The DNA here is from genome assembly GCA_002245475.1 of Calephelis virginiensis. Classification (NCBI taxonomy): domain Eukaryota; kingdom Metazoa; phylum Arthropoda; class Insecta; order Lepidoptera; family Riodinidae; genus Calephelis; species Calephelis virginiensis. Next base: position 561,653 of record NJDC01001279.1, read on the forward strand.
TTTAAGTATACGTTCACGTTAGTATTTTGCCATTACATCAATTTTAACAAATTAGAATTAGTCATCAGTCATAACTCATAAGTCGTCAGTTAGTCATGTCAAGCTCTTGGGTAAAGCGATGGCCTCATTACCCAAGCTCATATAATGAGGTTTGACTGCAACGAGGAAATAAACGATACGCTAATTTCTTCCTGATTATTTCATTTCTGCACTTTCACTGAACGAAATCGTACAAAATGCCACCAAAATTGACTAATTTCACTCAATATCAACACGAGTTCAATAAATATGAAAAAACTTCGACCATCTTTTCTCTCGGTGGCGCCAAAACTCCATTTAAGTAAACTTCATACGAAATTAGGGTTTGCTATGTATCTATAGAAGTTCCACCTCTTATTACGTAGTATTTATAATATACTCTTTGGTTAGAATTAAATATATAGCTTCGGATGTCCGTATAGGCTATTATTACATCACCCATAAGATAAAATCACTAAGAAGATTTATAGGCTAATGTAGCTAATCATATTAATGTCGTAACAGCGGTGAAAGTTGTGGGATCTAATGGAGAAAAAATCTCAAGTTCAAATATCTTTCCAACGTTATCACTGAACTCCGGGCATTGAAGACTGGTTTCCTTTTAACCTTGTTGGTTTAATGACGTTGAAATTTCATAATATTTAAAACCAAATGCTCGTTGAATCTTTAAATGACTGCGTTGAATAAAAGGAGAATTACGATTTAACATTCTAGTCTATTGACACCTTTATTTGATTAGTGACATACATAGTTTAAGCACTTTAAGGTTCACACTTGCCTACTCACTGCAACTTTTGCATGCCAATGTCTGCTGTCTTACTCTTTGATATGAAATATGACAGAAGTATGCAAAACTGGGTAGTGTATTGATTTTAAATAAAGATCTTTAAAAAAAGACGTGTGGCACTCGGGGACTGCCGTGGAAAAGCTATTGCATAAGCAGGCATGAGTCACCAGATTGCGGGGCGAAGAGGGGGATTACGCATACGCAGTAACTCCGTTACAACCTATGCCACCCAGAAGCGAGTTGCTAAACCAAAGAGACAACCGTTATCAAAAAGTCATTTAAAGTTCTACTATTCATCGATAGATGGAAACACTAAAAACTATCACCGCTGTGCCAGTCGGAGTGGGCGGTGTTAGGTTATTTTCGTTACGGAATTTCTGGATTCAGTCTCCACGCTCAAGACCCGCGATAGAAGCTATGCAATAGCTTAATAAATATTTAAATAACAAAGATATTTAGACTCTAGATTTTGTGTCATTTACTAGGAATTCAAATATCTTTTTGAACTCCTACAAGATTTGGTAGTTTCAGAAAAAAATAAAAATTAACTTGTTATTCCAATGTTTTAACAGAATTAATTTTAAACGCAGGCGAAACCGCGCGCTAAAGCCAGGGTGTTATTACCAAAAAAATAATACATTAAATCTATTGTAACGTTTTTCCTACTTCTATTGTATAGTCTGAATATTCGTCTCCAACGTAATTGAATTGCATAAAAAAATATAATAACATTCCAATACCATCATCAAACTGAACAAATAACTCCAAATTGAAAGGAAAAGCTTCATTTTTATGTAAAACTTGAAATCCGCGTCGAAAAGCAGCCGCCTTATCTTCATTTTATTGATTTAAGAATTGACAATCAGATCCAACACGGAATCTTTGACGATAATACTTTTAAATCACGGAACGCTTTATGGTAGGGGAGCCCAGGGTACTAAATGGGGGGTGCGTCTAGAAGTTAATAGAACAGTGACAGTCATTGAATCATAGACGATGTTAGGTGTGCATTATAATGTGCAATGATGATAATATAGATATCCAATGACAGAAATATGTAACTCCCGTACGTCGACCTCATATCCTGAAAATATCGACTTATACTTAAGGAATAAACCAACCGTCCTCTAAGTTGACACTTGACAATGACTAAAATTAGACAGACTACCTTACGTAGAGGTGTATAACAATGAACAAAGCATCTCCCCATATAATAGTCTGAAGCTTGACTAACTGCAAAAATCTCCTCTTGGGCTCCCCTACTATAATGCGTTTCCCGAATAACATCTTGAACAGCTGCGTTTTATATAAGTGTGAATAATCTCCTATTAGCTACGAGTTCTTCGACATCAGTTATTACATTAAAGCATGACATTGAAGATTTTTACGATATTTTTTGAATTTGATTGCTTGCATTCATTTTTTTGCGTGATTTATAATGTGACCTTCCAATGAGGGATAAAATGTTTGTTGATTACGACAACTCGGAAATGGTTCACCCCTGTAAAACGTGCGTGTTTATAACTTTATTAATATTTACAAAAATGAATGAAAGTTTCGGCAGGAAAACATAAAACTATTTGGGTTAGATTCAATTTGCTTAACATGTCCAGAGAATATTTATTATTATTATAACTAAAATTACTATTATTGTAAATAAATGCCCTGTCAACCCTTTCTAAATGGCACTTTGCAACCAGCATTTCTATCATAATACTTGTAAAAAAACTATGTAAGTACGTTAGTCTCTTTCCAATCGGCTGGACCGATTTGGTAATTTATTGCATTTATTTCAGTGGGATTCTGGATGGTATAAAAAGAAGTTACGAAGTTTGCTATTTTTAGCTTTGAAAGTCTTAAAATATGTTTTTATTTTTATAGACCCTAGAAGATATTTTTTTGTGATTCATATATATATATATATAATTTTGTTTACGGGATTCAGGAAAATGACCAATTTCGTTGCGGTTTACACAGATTAAAGTTGCTTTTTATATAAAAAGATAGCGAGCAAGCACACGCCTTTCCCGATGGTAAGAGAATTCGGTGGTATATAGGCACCATAGATGTTATAGATGCGATGCTACGGCCGGGATTATAAGCCTGCTAGTCATCCGGCTACCGTACCTTCCAGACTGAAATATGACAATGTCATTACGTCGGCAGGATTAGGTAAGACGGTGGATCCCTACCCGGGTAAGTTATTTCACAAAACTCTACTACCAGAAATTCTAAAAAAAGCTGATCTTTATAGTATACATTACTTACTTTTATACATTTGTTCATTAAATACATTCTAGACGGTTGTTATAAAGACTGCCAACAAAGCGAACCCTGGAGTTTTAATTATTTTTTTTAATTGGAAACAAAGTTTCCGATTCTTCAAATTTTCATTAAATTTGTATAAAATCTACGGTCTAAACGGATGCAAGCCAATGTTTAAAACCAGTTTTTTGCAACCGAGCCCCTATTTTGTAGTTATACTTATATGCTTTCATCAAAGCTATCTTTTTCTTTTCATTAAAAATATTTGATTAGGTAGTGACATCATAATTGTATTCTACGTGTACAAATACATTTGTCATAAATGTTTTTGTTTTTCCTTTCTTTCAATTTCAAAAAGGATAGTTCTAATACAAACGAAGCCGTAAACGCAGAGTAGTATATTTTTTAAATATTTAGTGCACAACGCAGAAAGGTTTCTTTGGAAGAAAAAATCTTACAATACTAGAAAACAATTTAACAAAGACTACTCCGTGCGACCATTTTGAATTTCAGAGCAAATATGGAACACTTTGCCAAGCTTTCGTGTAAAAGCTGTTTTCAGAAAGCTGCATAGTCAGTAAACTTAAGGGTAATGAGCTTTGCTTAGCACGTTACATGACCATACGTATTTGCGTTTTACTAAAATTGTATAATTTTCAGTTTTATTTGCTTATTTTGAACTTGTTATTTTTGAACTCTACACCTAGATGAGGACTTACTTTTGCTACACATAATCAAGTCTTTTGCCGTAAAAATACGCAGCCCATTTTGATGATATTCACAAACCTCATACAGCATGTCATTGGTTATATTTCTTTGAACAATAATGCTTTCTATTATCGGAAAACAACAAAAACACATATTAAAACTCAGACAAATTTAATCCCCTATTTGGAAAAAGCTTTGTAAGTACCTACCTTGCTTATTATATATTATTGTATTACTTTAGCATTAAAAATAATGTAGTAATTTTTTGAGTATTTAAACCAACACTCTTTTATGAACAAACTTTCTTCGGCCGATTTATTTGCATATTTTATGGCAATTTGTAGCAGTTATAATATCAACGTCCCTAAATGAATTTCCTAGCGGTCTTGGTCTCCGTAAGAACATGCGTGACCTAAACCAGCTCATTATAGACAACGGTCCAACGCAACGGTCCGTTTATTTTTGCTACCCGAAGGTTTTGATGTGTCATCCTGATGACAACTAGAGTATTGTAGTCTTTGATGACAACTTTACTACGTTCTGACACATACTTGTAACCATCGAAACAGGAAAGCAATTTTTTGAATTTCACATCACTTGTAAATTACAATATATATTGAGTTTTGACGCCATCGAGAGAAAAGATGGTCAAAGTTTTTTTCATAATTATTGAATTTCGTGTTAATATTGAGTGAAATTAGTCAATTTTGGTGGCATTTTTTACAATTTTGTTCAGTGAAAGTGCACAAATGAAATAATCATGAAGAAATTAGCGTATCGTATATTTACTCGTTGCCGCCAAAACTCATTACATGATCTTGTGTAATAAGGCCACCGTTTTACCCAAGAGCCTGACATGACTTACTGACGACTTTTGACTGATGACTAATTAAAATTAATTGAAATTGATATAAAATTTGATGCAAATTACTACTTGACTAATGGCTAAATACTAACGTAAAGGCAAAAACCTAAAGAAAGAAGAAAGAAAGAAATTACAATATATTAATATTATAGAATTGTAGACGTTACATTAAAAAACTGTTGCTATTTTAAAATTTTAAATGAAGATTATTTAAATGGAAGACCGGCACTTCATTTTATTTGTCATTTAATAAGATTTAAGACAAGCACATGGCTTCCTCCTGTTGCAGATGGCAATAGATAGCTGTGGCCTATAAACACCGTAGATGTTGTAGGTGCGTCACTATCATCATTTGTCAAGGTGTTAGGGCCATCAACTCTAACCTCCCGACTGGTACATGACACTATTATTATTGCAGCAGGAATAGGAAGTGGATCCCTATCCAGACGAATTGCAACACGGCACTCTGCCCTCAGTGGTCTTGTTACCTATCTTGCCTTTGCTCGCCTCTTACGAGCCGGTCGGCAGGAAGATAGGTGTTTTATTCCACATAGGAGACTCGAATCTTCACAGGGCACATTATAACCGATCGCAAACTAATTAAAAAAATAGTTTTGTAGATAGCGGTTTAATCAGATTAATTCAAAAGCTTTCAAACTACAGACTAATGAGGTGCTTTATAAATACTTCAATTTCAGGGAGCACTTTGTAAACGATGTTAAAATTGTCAATCAAAAGCGGTGGCATGTTACATTAGTAATAACCAATTTACAATTTGCAGCTGGCACATTTCATAAGTGCGAGCGTTTTAAGAATAGAATAATATTTTATTTCACTTATACCATACAATTTGTGATGCGTCTATATAATTCGTTTATTCATTTCCAGTATCATGTATTGAAAGAAATTTGCAGTCGATTTTTCACAGTTTCCCTGCGCTTAAATTAAATCAAATACATTAAGTAAAAGCGGCAACTTTATTTATTTCATATTATCGATTAAGTGCACTACTTACTACTTATTTGATTAAATTTGACACTTTCGAAATTTGAATCCGTAATATGCAAATATTAAGCTAGAATTAGCGCGATTGTCCAAATTCGATATCACTCTGTGGTCTAGCTGTCTTATCTTGACTTGACTTCTTGAGGTTCTGGATTTGATACCCGGGTCGGGCAACGAAAAATAGAAAATTTGAAATGTTAATTTTCTAATAAAAATAACATTGCCCGGGATTGGATATGTGCCCGGTTGGCGATATGCTTGCCACCTATTACATTGTGGGACTTAGTTTATACGGCTAGTCGTTGGCAGAGTTGGGCAAAATGTAATCAGATTAATGATTAAGGATTGCGATTACATTTTGTAATCTTCAATTATGATTACAGATTACAGAAATTAATCAAGAAAGTAATCGTGTTGGTGATTACTGATTATTAGTTTGTAATCGTAATTTTGATTACTTTTTTTGATTACTCTTTTGATTAAAGCATATTAACTATATTTAGATAATCGAATAATATAATTAATATAAATTATATCATAATATAATCATACTAATTTTAGATCAGTCTCATGAATTACACTTTTTAATTAGTAGTTAATTTACTAAATAAAATAATAAAGTAATCAAAAATTATTTGTTTGTGTGCTATTTGGAGCTTAAATTAGATTAACCGTGTATTGGTCCGGACTCCTTTGTGGAATAAATCATATTCTGCTTTTCTACCAGGCAGCTCGTAAAAGGCGAACATAGGCTTACTGTCACTAGCACCGTGACATCCTACTAGGTGATAGAGTTTTGCAGCAACTCGCCCGGATTGGTACCACTGCCGTACCTATTTCTGCTGCCATAACGTCAGTGCTTGCCGTTGACATGTTCCGGTTTGGAAGGTATAATAGCCGGTAAACTTATTTTTGCTCGAGGCCTAACATACCAGCTTTAGGTTGTCAACGCAACATTAACATTCTTGGTGTCTCTAGGCGGCGTGAATTTCTTATCACCAGGAAATATGTCTGCCTTTTACGAGCTGCCTGGCAGGAAAGCAGATGGTCTAATCTGCAAAAATATAATATAAAAGTATAATCAGAATACTGATTATTGTAATCAAAACTAACGATTACAAATGTAATCATGATTGAAAGTAATCTAGATTAAAAGTAATCATGATTGATGTAATCATGTTTACATTCAATAAAATTATCAATCTGATTACCAAGGTAGTTGATTACGCCCAACTCTAGTCGTTGGTGCCCTGGTTGTACCTCTGCCTACCTCTTCTTACATTACTTTGTGGTAATCTGAAAACATTATGAAGTCCCATCATCAAAATTTGCTCAGCACTTACTTTTTGAAACTGGCGACAAAAAGAATTAAAAATGGAATATTAATTTCACAGTTGCCATTCAAACTTTTACTGTAAACAAGAATCGCTAAACGATAATCTCCAATCGCTAATCGCTATACGCTAGAACTACGGACAGAACCGTAAATGTAAAAGCGCAAACTGCAAAAATATATGGAAATTGGATTAGTTATCGGTTTAAGTAAAATGATATACAAAATGGCGTGAGCAATTTGACATTTAATGCTATTTTCAACGACCAGTGTGGTGCATACAAAATGAATTGTTAAAATAACTACCTAAGTGGCTAATGTAACAAGCATTTCAACGAAATAGCACCTGAAAGTTACTGTTATATTATTACGACAGAAAATAGGGATGTCAAAATTTAAACTAGCTAACTTTGACGTGTTGTATGTGTGTGTTGCATTATAACTCCTTAACAACTGAACCGATTTCGATGCGGATTTTTAACGCTGACGAGTGAATCGTGAAATCTCAATTCTTCACTTCATCTATAGGTTTTTAGGAATAATTTTAATTTTTTTATTAGGTATATTCCTTATATATTTGTTGGTCAGAGTGTTTATTAAGTGACTTGCAAAAAGCGGTACATACTGGTACATATTTAAAGTACCAGCCAATTTTTAAGAAACAATTCGAAATCGTTAACACTTTCGATCAAACCTTTTCTTTTCTTTCAAAATAAAAAAATATATATAAAACCCTTTATAAGATGTTATAACCAAATCAGTTTCGCTGTTTAGGAGGAGTCAGGTGGCAAACGCATGCATAGAAATATTTATGTGTATAGAAGATTCTTCTGTAAAATTAACGTAATCTATATCTTCTTATCTATATCCTATCTTCTTATTTATAAAAATGAATGAATCTCTATATCCCGTGGATCAATCAATCAATCAATCAATCAAGTGGATGGAAAAATTTCGCTAATTATTTTTTTTAACTTGAGTATAGCTAAAAAAAGCTCTTATGAAAATTTAAAGTTTTTATTTTAATTTCATAGATATTTATAGTTAAGACAAAAAAGGTCCAAAGGCTGCATTACGCGTGAACGGATGGACCGATTTTGCTAATCCTTTTTTGTCATATTAATCAATGTCAAGGAAACCTTTTTTTAATAAAAAAAATAGCGGAACATCACATTTAAGAGTTTCATTTTCATAGTTAAGAGAGTTGTTATTTTAACTAGTATAATATTAATATTTTATTTTTGATTATGGCTATGTTTTATCTATATACATAAAAATCAATGCCACTTTTCGTTGTAATTTTATAACTCAAGAACGGGCTCATTTATCCAAACCAAACTTGGTTCAGACTATTTAGTAGATGGTTTATGTGAAGTTTGTACAAAACCGGTCGAGCGATTCTTCATTTATCACATTTTATATAAGAAATGAATTCAATAAATAGCGGATCATTTTGTGATTGTGATGTCTTATTAAACCTTTTTTAAATTGTTTTTTCTTTTTTTATTTTGTTATGTTATGTCATTAATGCGGTCTTATACGTAGCGAAGCACTTATAAGGCCGCTAGTTTATTATGACGAAAAGAGTATGTTAGTATCATTATAGCGTACATATGAATAAACATGCGATAAAGTAAAAGATAGATAAACATAGATAGTTCATAGATCAAAACAGGAAATGCAACGTTCGCTTCTCCGTGTTGCTTCCGGGTAGATATGAAGTATACAGGCCAACTGGCTATCTGCCAGGCAGTTCGTAAGAGATGCACATAAGTATATTAACTACTAGGATAGGATACTAAGGCTGTGAGTACTCTACGAAGTCTGAATCCAATAAGTAGCTTTTTTCCATGGGATAAGAAGGTGAACATAGAACTTCTGATGGTAAAAGATAACTACGGCCTAAAGATACCTTCGATGTAATAGATGCGTTACAATGATGTGGCCTTGTTCCTTACGTAGAAATATACCTGCTATCCCACCATCCGGACCAAAATAGGATAGTAGTAGTAAATAGATAGTTTCACCGTGTTGATCCGGGCTCCTTTGTAGAATAGACCATCTGCCTTTCTTGCCAGGCACCGTCACTAACACCGTGACTTCTGACTAGGTGGTAGAGTTTAGCAGCGACTCGCCCGGATTGGTACCACCGCCTTACCTATTCCTGCCGCCATAACGTCATGACGTGCTTACTTTTGCTCGAGACCTAACATCCCAGCCTCAGGTTGGCAACGCACCATTACCACCTTTGGTGTCTCTAGGCGGCGTGAATTTCTTAACATCAGGAATTCCGTCTGCTTGTTTGCCTTCCAATAACATAAAAAAAAAGCTGGTGACTATCATTATGGCAGCAAGGATAAATGAAGTGGATGGAGACTACACAGGAGGTCCGAACGAACAAGGTAATGTTAGGCCCGGGTAAGTTGCTGCTCAGTAGGTACTCTACCAATAACGCTCTTATTAGTATTTTAACATATACGTAAAGAGAGCGCTACGGAAAATATGTGGTGTAACGCTAGTTGACCGCATTCGTAACACTGAGATCCGAGAAAGAGTGGGATTTAAAGAAAGGGTTGGTTTTAAAATAAGAAAGGGCATGCTCCGCTTGTTCGGTACTGCGGAAAGAATGACAGATGAAAGCTTGACAAAGCATAAACACGATGCGAATGTGGATGGATGCAGGTACCCGGGGAGATCAAGGTTGACATTCCACGATTAGATCGAGGGTGGAGTTAAGATTCTCCGTTTACTTATTTATATCAATAGATGAGGGTAAAGAAAATATGCTAATTTACTTATAGTTTGTTAATTTATCGATATTGATAACGTAGGTGACCTTTTTACAACCCTTTTTTCAACTCATACATAAACAATTTACTCACACTCACGCATATTTTTTTTTTGGTTTCGCTTTTTAACTGACTTTGTTTATCTAATACATCCTAAATCTATGGGCTTAATAAAGTACTAAACATGTACATTAATACAAAACGTTGATTAAATACCTCAAAAGTTGACATGGACTAATCTGACGTGTTCTAAATGTACCATCTCTTTTGTTTTTGTTTCATATAAAAAAGATAGAAAGCATTTAAAAAAAATACTTTTTACATAGTAAAGTTATCAACGGTAGTAGGTAATAGGAAGAGACAAGAGTCAGATTAGTTTTCTGCAGACTTAATATATTCCTCGGCAAACATTGATTAAATACGTCAAAAGTTGACATGAACTAATCTGACATGTCGCAAATATTCCATCTCTTTTGTTTTTAGCATAGCATAGAATGCATTTAAATTAAGTTTACTTTAAACACACCGAAATTATCAACGACGGTAATAAAGTGAGACAAAACACATTTGGTGCTGTCAGATTAGTTTGTAGATCACATTTCCACAGACCTGGGGGTGATTATGTATCTCAGTTTCCAACTAAAACTGCAAAAGTGTACATCAAATGACGTCATTTGGGTTTGCTATCTCTATTGCTTTCCATCAGCCCCCAGGGAGTGATTATGTAACTCAGTTACCAACTCAAAATGGATGAGTGTACATCAAATCGCTGTCAAATGACGTGTTTTATAATTGCTATCTCCAGTGATCAACAGAAATACAGTAGAGATAGCAAACTTCATTTGACGCACACTTTTGCAGTTTGAGTTTGCAACTGAGATACATAATCACCCCCCAGGTGGTAGAGTTTCGCAGTGACTCACCCGGATTGATACCATCGTCTTACCTATTCCTGCAGCCGTAACGTCATGACGTGTTCTGGTTCGGAGGATAAGGTAGCTGGTAAACTTACTTTTGCTTGAGGCCTAACATCCCGGCCTCGGGTTGGCAACGCACCATTACCACCTTTGGTGTTACTAGGCGGCGTGAATTTCTTACCCTCATGAAATCCGTCTGCTTTTATGCCTTCCCATATGACAAAAAAGCCTAATCCATTCCTCTGAAAACATTGATTAAATAGGTAATTCAAAAGTTGACATGACCTAATCTGACATCCAAAATGTTCCATTTCTTTTGTTTCTGTTTCATTTAAAAAAGGTAGCATACATTTAAAATAAGTTTACTCTGTACAGAATTACCACCAATGATTTTCAAAATAATTTTCTTATCTTCTTGAACTTCACATGCATTTTCGATACTTTTAAATATTCGTCGCAGTGCAGTAAAAGCGCTCGTTCCAGTGAAGCCCCCTGATATCCCAGCGGGTTGTTGCGAAAATCTCGCATCAAGAATATTTAAATTTATTTCAGAACTGTTTTATGTTGCACATTTTATATCTATATGTATATTACTTATTCTTACCGCCATAACATCATAACAGTTCGGAGGGTAAGGTAACCGGTAAACTTACTTTTGCTCGAGGCCTAACATCCCGGCCTCAGGTTGGCAACGCACCATTACCACCTTTGATGTCACTAGGCGGCGTAAATTTCTTACCATCAGGAAATCCGTCTACTTGTTTCCCTTCCAATATCATAAAAAAATATAAAAATGAAATCTGTCTTTCTGTTACTCTTCCATCTCTAAACCGCCAGACCGATTTCGATGAAATTTTATATTCATCATAATATAGAAAATTATGAAATTTGGCAGACTAATAGTTTATATGTAGGAGAAATGCAGAACGATAATATTTTTCAATAATAATGCTTATAAACTTTATTTAATCAATAAATATAACATTACTGATTACACATACTACTTACTATGCATTTGATACCCACAGACAAAATTATTGATAAAGATAAAATATTACAGATGGCGCATAAACTATATTCCTAAATAGACATGTGATAAGTCGTTACTTTTCAATCGCCGTGACTGTCGTTCCAGTGACAAGAAAGTAACGTTAAAAAATAATCGTGACTTTATCACCTCGGTCACTTTCAGTACAATACATGTTACCTATGTTATAAATTCCCTTCATTGTAGTAGTTATCGTCACGGTTGTCACTCCGAATATAATTAGGCACACGATTCAGAAGTCACATTCATTTTCCAAGTAACGCAATGCCATTTAGCCGGATTTTTAACAGACTTTTAAAAAGGAGGATATTTTTTTTTCTCAATTCGTCTTATTCTTTTTTTTATTTTATGCATTTTCCAATTATACAAGAGAGAGATCGTTAATTTAAATTAACTTTCACACTTTTATAGGCTTATGACTGTTGTATTTAAATCAATGTTGATAGTAATAATTTAAAGAACTTATCTAGATAGCGACGTCAAACGTGACGTGTCGCCATCACTGCGATCGAACGACGTTCCGGAACGGCAACGGCATACGTATCTACGTTACTTTGGAACGTAGTTCCTTGTTGACAGATCACAGCGGTCACGTTTATCAGCGGATCACAGTTACTTATTTACTGTGTAGTTATTTAATGCCCACCTCTATTGGTAATGTTTGGAAACAAAGTAGTTGGTCTTGTTAAATGAAGATGACGTTCTTATCAAAAAGATAATTAACATTGGAACTTAATAATGTTTGAACATTATAATTTAATAATTTATATTAAATAAGTTATAATTAAAATCTATTATGGTCGAATTTGACCAATGAGCGACCACTAGTAGCGTTAAAGACCCAAGTTCATACAAAGCCTACTTTTAAAAAAATGGCTTGTATTATTACAGACATTAATAGAGGATGAAAGTTAGTTTGAAAGTCGTAACCATTCTACTCAGACGAAAGTCGCGGGTAAACAGTTAGTCTCATATAAACTGATTGATTTACGGATTATACGACTTCTACCACTGGGAAAATATTTTTGTTATGAAGATTCTTGATACGAAACCAATCAATCTGGGAAATAGATTTGTTTTATTGATTTCATATTAGCGGTTGTATTCGTATTTGCTTCAGTTCGAGTTCATTTGAGGCTTATTCCAAATTAATCGGATTATGTGTACAGCAAAGTCCGTAATGTAAAGCGATTGGATGATTCTAATCGTATCGCAGTAGAAGGAATGCTTAGTGCTGACAATTCACCAGATAAATGATTACTGAGCCTGCTATATATTAATTATATAGCTGAGCCGATAGACGCTGTTCGGTCCTAACTAGGAATAGTGACTTTTTTCTTAAGAACCTTCGCCTTATATTGTTTGTTTGAAAGAAGATAGCGATAGTTAATCTAATTACCTACAACAATTTTGTTTCGCTCTCTCTAATCAAATTTTAAGCTATTTCTATCTTCTTTCAACGAAAACAATAGAAAGAGACAAAATATTTTTAGACTTGTAAAATAGCCCGTACACGACATTTCTTTAGATATTTATTTAATCTATTCCGCGAAAGACATTGGTTTTAAACGTCCGTCACAATTTGAAATGTTCGGACTAATCGGACATTTCTAAAATATCCATCTCTTTTGTTTTTATTTCACTTGAGAAAGATAGCATGCTTGTAAAATATATTTAGTTTGTGTACAGCAGAATCACCACCAGTGCCTAACACGACAAATAAAAAATTAGCAACTGGTCCAAGAGAAATTACCATTTATTTATTAGCCCCAAAGCAAATTATATACTTGTGTTATGAGTGTTAGTCAATGGTACTAATACATAGAAATACTTAAATAGATACATGAATAAATTAAATAAGCACCAAGACCCGAAAATGCAGACATCTAAATGTTTATACACAAATGCCTGCCCCCGTCGGGAATCGAACCCGAGCCTCGCGTTTGGTCGACGTGGCTAGGCTTGTTATTTGATTTTATATGTTATAACATTATTTAAAAATATTAATTGTCTGGGAAAACTTGGCACGGCCTCAGTTTGATGACAACTGATATCAGCGCCTCATTTCGATTCCAATTGTTTTGTTTAACCATCCGGGAAACTATTCCACAAGTTTTTTTTTTATGTTCCACACATATAAACGCTAAGACTAATAAATCAGACAAAATTTAAATAAAATTCGTCCTTCAGGGTTGCTATGAAACAAAATATATGGAACAAAGGACTTATTCATACTTAGGTACAAAAAAAATACCAGTGAGGCACAAAACCCTTCCTTGAAGTCGGCTCAAAAATGCAAGCTTTTCGTTTACTTATTTCTGTTTGTATACTTTTCTTTAAATACTACCTAAAGATATTGCTTCGAAACTATCTTTTATAATATTAAAATGGTTTTCTTTAAAGAGATATGTTCAACATTAGGTGTGATAATTCAGACATTTTAATCTAAATTGCATCTAAAGTGCAAATGCGAAACTCGGGGCTAGTAGAAATCTGCAAATGTGTTCAGCACAGTAAAAAATAGCGCTGTAGCAATAACTTAAGCGCTGTAAAAATGCAAAGAAACCGTTTCCATTTTCATTACCGCGTCATTTAGATACACGAAAATGTGCATATCGTTACTCATATTATAAAACTTAAGAGTTTATTTGTTTGGTTACTTGAACGCTCTAATCTCAGGAACTACTGGACTGATTTGAAAAATTCTTGTATTGTTAGATAGCCCATTTATCGAGGAATGCTATAGAGTATATGCTATATGTCAATACGCTTAGACCAATAATGGAGCACCAAAGAATTTTACAAAATCGGTGAATTTTTTCCTGCTTTCCTAAAGGGTTCAAGTTTCGCAAAAATCATGTATGACAGAATTGTTTCCTTTTAAAAGTTCTAAAAAAATTCCGCGACAGCATATGTCTGTCTTTCTAGCTCACTAGAAAACAAATCTAAAAATGTAGTGTATGCGGAAGTACTTAAAAATAACATTAGTTTAGTTTTTTTTAAAATAACCCACATTAAACATGACATAAGATTACATATTAAAAAAAGACGGGTTGCACTCCGGGAGTGCCGGCAGAAGTGAAAACTTGAATATTAACGTTGTGCATTTTTGATATTTTGGAATGGTTAGGGAATAATTTTGCACGAAGTGCTTAATCGGACATTTTTGGAATCGCATTGTAATCGTACAATCCGTAAAATGTACTAGTATACCTTATTAGTACTATTAGTACCTATCTATTAGTACTCTGTGCTAAACCATGAAACTTCAGTACGCTACCTACTAGTACGGCCACTTCATAATTTACCTCGGCCCGTTAAAAGAATATTAGAAATATTTATTTTTTCACACTTATACCTACATAATTCAATTCAATATAATAGATATGTGTAGATATATCGATTTTCCTTCTACTATTATTTCCTTTGTTAAACTTACAACTTTCGAAAACAGCTAAACTTCTTTACAATGTTGTACTGTAATTTCTTTTAACTGAGAAACTATAATAAAAAATACACTTACAAGTCGCAAACAAATAAAAATATGTTTTACTAAACTAATATCTGTTATCTACCACAAACTGCAAAGCATTCAAAGCAAGAAACAGTTTTTACTTTACAGTACAATTATTTAGTATCTTCACGCCCATATATGGTAGGCTGAGGCACAACCAAGTCACCCACGATTAGTCGAAGACACTAAGTCCCACAATGTGATAGGTGACAAGCCTATCGCCAAACGGGCACATATACTCGTACAACATTATTCCTGGGCAACATTATTTTTATTAGAAAATTGAAAATATACAATATCTAATTTTTTTGCTGCCCGACAAGTCAAGTCCGACGCCGAACCGCTAGACCACAGAGGCGATTACTTAATGCTGCAGAACAACGCAAGAGGCCGAATCGCAGTAGTTTTTGCGATTGTTTTACACTCACTCGTACTGGTACTCGTACTACTCGTACTTATCCATTGCGAAACCTATACTGGTTGAAAATATGTAGGCAATACAAAAACAGCAATAAATCTACGTTTTATTTTAGATCTCGCGCAGGCGACTTGCGCCGCCGTCTTGTTCGCGAATGAAAGTGCGCCGTCTTACGTTCTGACGATCTGACGCGAAATCAGAAGTTTTCACCCATTCCAAAAAAAGTGCGCAACGCCGCTTAAGAAGTTTTCACTCCAAAAAGATAAGAAATATTACATAAGATAAACGAAGACGCGGGTTAAAGCGTAACTAGCGGGCGGAAGCTACTTTAATATAAATCAAAAGCTAGTTGACGGATCTTGATCAAATTTAAATGAAACCACCATTGTATCAACTACCTTTCAAAAAAAGAACCATCAAAATCCATACGTCATTAGTCAAATCGCGTAAGAAACACAAAACATGCAAACAAATCAATAATGACCTTTTTGTATTCGCATAAAGATGTGAAAGTGTAGAGATAAAAATTATATTTACATCTCCATAGATTTAAAAACATTCATAAGTTAAAAAGATTTTATAATGATTGTGAAGAACTTCCTTAAATAAGGTACTCAATATATTTTCTTCTGCTACATCCAAGTATTGTTTTTATTTTATATTTAGTACAACCTTCCCGTCTGTTTACAAACAAATTAATTGAAGTATTTTTCCAAAATTTGAAAGTGCTTAAAAATAAACAAAGAAGTAAATTTTTGTGTTTTCTTAAATTTATTAGACACTTATAATCTTTATGCACCAATGACTTCTCTCAAATTCATGAATTAGAATGGAATTGAAAATCGTTCTGTTATGATAATAATAAAAGAAATACTTGTGACGCGTTTATATTTACTACTATCCGACCCGGCGAATCTCGCTTCACATTATAAACGTTTGAATAAAAGCATTGTTGTTCTCATTTTCTCTGCAATTCTGCAAAACTTTTTTTATGATATTGGAAGGCAAACAAGCAGACGGATTTCCTCATGGTAATTGGTAAGAAATTCACGCCGCCTAGAGAAACCAATGGTACTTATGGTGCGGTGCTAACCTAAGGCCGGGATGATAGGCCTCGAGCAAAAGTAAGTTTACGGCCTACCTTATCCTCTGAACCGGAACACATCATCGGCAAGCGCTATCATTATGGCGACAGGAATAGATAAGGCGGTACCAAACCTTCTGCTGACTACCACAAAAAAGAATTAGCAAAATTGGTCCATCCAGGGATTCTGGGGATTCATTTATGTATATAATTTACATATAATCTGTAACATAATATAAAAACTCGTTACTAATGTCTCTTTACGTCAAGTACATTGTGGAGTAGGCAGAGAAATATTCCTATTTCTATGGCAGAGAGTGTCAAGTGTCAAGTGTCAAACCTATTTAACTTCCTCCACGTTCATATCTGTTTTCATACAAACATGCCAGAGACTCTTGAGACTTTATGTAATTTCGAATATACGAGTACCTTTACCATTCATTGGTCATTAAAAAAGTACTGCATTTCAAGTATTTTTATCGATTGTTGAACCGACCATATAAGTTTTAGTATCTGTGATACAAGTTGACTCTCAGGAGAAATCTATTGAGGCAGTCACATTTTATTCGAGTAGAGATGTCGTATATTAAGAAAACGATAAACTAAACCTCTTTTGGTTTGTGTAAGTGCCAGTATATCGTGCCACCCGTTATTCAGTGTTGACCTACTTCTGTACAAAAACAAACCCCCTTCAAAATATAGGACATACAAGATAGGCAAAAGCCATCATAGTTTAATCTTATTAGGAGGTCGGATAGTTTATTTGTAAATGCAATTGTAATAAATTATGCAATTATGTTAGTTTATGTTATGTATATTTATTCTCTTATTATGGTAACATTTATAGAACCAGATTTTTAAGAGACGGTTCAAAATCAATGAAACTTTCAAACTGGAATTAAAAATGTGTGTGTATTAGCGTAGACACGTACAAAGTGAAACTTGTTCAAGGCATAATTTTTCGTGGAGCATAAAAAAACTGGAGTTTTGGCGCCAGTGTGAAAGAAGATGGTCATAGTTTTTTCTTAATAATTGAACTTCGTGTAAATTCTGAGTAAAATTAGTTAATTTAGGTGGCAATTCATTCAATTTCGTTTAGTTCAAGTGCACAAGTGAAATATTTAAGAAGAAATAAGTGTATCGTGTATTTTCTCGCTGTCGCCAAAACTCACTAAATGAGCTTGAGTAAAGAGGCCACCTCTTTACTCAAGACCCTGACATGACTTTGACTTGTGACCTATGATTTACGACTTATTGCCTGAAATGACTCAAGACTGTTAAAATAATTTATTCATACGGACGACGAGGCGGCATGGCCATAAGGTCTTAGCCGGCCCCTTTAAGGCAAATTAATTAAAAAAACCTTTGTTTATCGCGAAGCCTAGATATGCTAGTTATGAATTGAAGATATACCTACAAGAATAATACCTACAAGCAAGGCGAAACAAAAATCAGGAAGAACGCAATTTGAAATTCAGCGATCACATATAGTGGTTTATTTGTAGGCGTTACTAGAGATCAATGAAGGTAACAAAGAAATGTGAGAACAAATTTTTCTCATACATCGATACAGAAGTTTCGCTTTAAAAATATATATAAATTGTTATTTTTATCCGATAACGATAGGCATAGATATAACAAAAACAAAATATTCAACTGCGTTCCACCGACCGCAATCACATGCGCAGGAGTAATATTACTTATACTGTGGCGCAGGCTGGTGACGTCATGACAAGTAGGTACTAGGTACAACGATTGCAGTATTTTTGCGGACTTTTTAAAATTAATATTTAGAGAATTAAGTATTTTGGGTAATAATATTTATTTGAACCTTAACTTTCGTGAATTAAAACGTGGCCGGTCCTTTAAATGTAAAAGCAGTTTAAAGTTTCTAGAGCATATCATAATTATTTTAATTATGTAAATCGTAGATTATGTAATAACTGTCTTCAATTTGGGGTGGCAATTAAGTAATTTTCTTATTTTCTGTTGCGGAAAAAATACTGACCAACACATTTTTAATTATTCGCTTACTTTTAATGGGAGTGATTTTTACAGAATAGCAAAAAACTTTTTATTAACTTTTTGTTAAAAAAATATTGAATTTTCCCAAATTAAATTATGGTTGTTTTGACGCCATCTAGAGAAAAAATTGTCGTAGGTTTATTCATAATTAATGGTTTTCGTTTTCATGTATAGTGAAATTAAACACTTTTGTTGGCATTTTTTGCAATTTTGTTGCTTAAAAAATTATATAATTTCATTTAATTTGAGTAATAAGCCTATCACTTTACTTACTTTTGATATTAAGTGACTTTACTGATATTTTTAGTTTTCACATACAAACAGAACGGGTGGAACGAAGGTGGTCTAGGTAAGAGCTAGTACGTTAAGTATATTGCATACGGCAAGATAATATCATAAAATGTATAATAAAACATTTTTTTAAGTCAATTAGTTAAAATAAAAAAATGGCATAAATCAAGGAAATTTGTCATCAAAACCACCAAACATGTAGGTTTTTTTACGATACAATACAACATAAATTGCACGTAATATTAATAAAAATAACTATAAAAAATTAAATGATTTTAATCTGTAGCAACACTCAGGGTATGGGTTCATGTTCACTTTTACGATCATTTATGATATTTAATTGATATTAATATAACGGTAATTGAAAATAGAGATCCGAGGATTTCGTCTAATGGCCGAACAGGCTAAAGTTCTATTTTATACAGGCTGAAAGTTTCCAATATTGTAACTAAAGGACGACAAAAAAAAATTTGGTATCAGAAACCAGAGGTTAAAGAAATAAACATATGTTTAGCAAAGAAATTTTTGTATCTCGTTACTAAAATAAATTTAGTTTTTTTATTACTACGCCTGTGTACAGAAGGGTGTACATTTAATGGTATCTGTTAATAGCTGGTGTAATTTTTATAAAGAAAAAATATTTTTAAAAGTTATCTATAATTAGTTTGTAATTTATTTGGTACTTTATAACTACCATAGCCACGATTTATATTCCATAGTAGTTCACAGTAAGGAAAGCGGACCCTGTTTAAAAAGGGATTATTGCTAGGACCAAGAAGAATAAGTGTGTAATTGTTGTTAAGAAAGCGTACGCTGATTTTTTTTAAGCGTATATGATATATCATCTAGACAAATAAGTAATAAGGTCTGGCTGTTCATAGAACTCAACCTATTATGGAGCTTAACCGTTTGTCCTAATACGGTTAAGCCTGCTTTTATCTACCACCGCTTTTGTAACCAATAGCGAGAATATCTCGACGGATATCATCATTATGAGAAAGTATTTGTATTTGTTTCTTTTCTATACGTAACAAGTCTGGAAAACTTCGTAATATTGTCTAATAACAATCCCAATAGAATAAAGAATTCAAAAAATTTTTTTCTTCTTTAGTTGATAGGTTGAAATTTTTGTCTGGAATAAAGACGTTCGATTTCTAAACGATATCGCCACTTTCCGACTTAACTCAGAAATAAAGTGATATCGTAGGTACACATTTACCAATGCTGCAATTTCCCACAAGAAGTATAAGTAATAGTAACGAACAGAGAACTCGCTTTTTTACATCACAAAACGCAAACAGACTTGAATCTAAAGATGTGTAACAAAGGGCAATATTGCGCTAAACGTAGCTAAAATATTACTACCCAATTTACTTAAAACTCACGCAAAATAACAACATTTTTAATATAAACTATCTACCACAAAAAACTTAGACACCTGTTTAACATTCTCCGTCTAAAATTTACATCCAACTAACAACATGCTCCAAGTGAATTGAATTTTAAACTGTGTTTAGTAAAACAGGTATTCAATGAGTGTTTAAGTTTTTGGTACTAAGATGAAAAAAAAAAGTTGTTCTAAGGCTCATTAGCACTGAGCATACTTGAAATAATATAAGGATATGACGTTAGATATGTTTTACCAACTGGTTTTGACATGAGACTCTTCAAAAGGTTCGCCGTTTGTACCTTAACTAAGAAGTAAAACCACCCTTGTAGAAGGTCAGAAAATAATTTTTCATCTTGGTAAATTGATGATAAAGTTTAAATAACTATAAAACCTAGTTAAGTTATGTTAAATTACAAAATGTAAACAAAATATGAACACTATACTTTCTTTGTTGCAGTTACGGAGAAGGAAATTCGTCTATGGTAAGTCGTACCTCCTTTGAAATATATCACTCATTCAAAAAGAGTAGACAAAAATTCGGTCGCTACCGTTTTTACTATGACAATACCATACAAATTCCCCGAGGAACCGGGGAGGAAAAACGAATTATATTATTCTAAGATTAAGAATCGTATTAGGCACATACTTTATAGTAATACATACTGTTATTTTTTTCTCAATTCTTCTTATATTCTGTTAAACACCTTTTGGACACCATGTTAATGATGTGGGTCTTGCACTACGAATAGTATTGTTTATTGTTTGAATTTAGTTAGCGAAGCTTAACAAAATTTGCGTTAAACATATTAAAGTCTAGTAATGTTTGTTGACAAAGGTAACCATAAAACTTAAAAAATAACGGTTTATAGTCAATAATTATATCGATATACTCCTAAGGTTGTGACATTTTAATTTTACATTTTTATATTTCATAACATAATAATTAATTTCTACACTTTTTATACGGACAGTACAACATAAAATAACGACCAGAGCTTTTACCATGAGTTTACGACGCCATACTAGCTAGCGTCTCCGTAAATTGTTTGTTTGAAAACTATGGGCAGCGCCTCTACTGGTAACTAAGGGAACTTAATATTCAGACCAAGAGCGCTATAAAGTTTGATAAGTAAATTACCGATCATAAACTATAGCAACTCATGGTAAAGGCTCTGATATTTTTAATGCTGAAACTGTTATTTTTTATGCTGAGATAGCAGTGCATAAGTCACACGTATATGTAGAGTTGGCTGAAAAGAGCCTGCTGTTTATGAGTATTATACAGGGTCACATCTAAAACACCAACCAAATTTTAGGAAACGGTTTGGAATCGAACCACTTTATAATTTTTATCCGACGCCAAATACAAGATCACGTAAACAAAGCATAAAACCGGTTACCACAAACCGCAATCGGAAGCGCGGGCTGGTGACGTCATGACTCGTATCAGGCATGACGTAGCGTGACAACAAGTGAAGTATTTTTGCGGACTGTTTTAAACGTATGTTTATACAAGTAAATACTACAATTTGGCAATAATATTTAAAACGCCTTACCATTTAAGCCTTTAAATCTTGAATTAAAATGTGGCCGGTTTTTTAAAAGTAACTTTGTACATCCAATATATATTCGTAATGGAAAAACAAAATTTTATATATTTAAAATGTTAACAGTTATATGACACTGATATTAAACGTGCATCTGCCTACGACTTGTGGGAAGCAAGCATACTGGCATGTCCATAGTCACTTACATCATGATCGTTAATTGATGGTAGTTTTAAAATGCTTACTCAGATTGGTCCAACGCCTTGCATCATTCGTCATAAATTCGGTACTTATAGTCATCCTGTTCTAGTTTAAAAGACCATGTAGCATATTTGAAGAAATATTAACACCATGTTTTTAATTTCAGGTTCTTTGTGTAATATTATGTTTTGCAACTTACAAGTACAGTTGCTGTATTTGAGAAAGAATATTTAGTACCTTCTACATATTGACAGGAGAAAGTTATATTCATTGTTTGATTTTTAAATAAAACATTCCAAATTTAAATTTCAAATATTTTGATTCAAATTTCGAAGTAATATTCTGGCACGATGTCTTACACGCACATTCGACTCCAGTAATACCTACCTAATCTTTTTCATTTAAATTTCGAACGTTTTGATTAAAATCTCAAAGCAATATTCAAATTATCAGACAAAAACAAACTACTTTTTTGCAAACACATAACAGTATAACAGATATATAATAGTTCAAGTCATGCAATTTTTGGCAACATATATTAGTAGGTATAGAATTTCCTATGCACCTAATTGACTTGAAAAACAAATTCTGTATTATACTTGTAATATGATATGTCTGTGTATATATACGTTTACATGTATGTTCGCGATTATATCATCATCGTGAGCCGGAGGACGTCCACTACTGGACATAGGCCTCCCCCAAAGAGCGCCACAGGTCACATTCACCAGCCGCTTCTATCCAGCGACTCCCCGCGACTTTGATCAGATCATCAGTCCACCGGATGGGAGGTCGTCCAACACTACGTCCTCCGGTGTGGGGCCGCCAGCTTTCTTTCCCAGCGGTTATTGGTAACGAATGAGAGTAACCGACATAGTTCAAAGAGTCAGCAAGCTGAAGTGGCAATGGGCAAGCCACATTGCTCGCAGAACAGCGATTTTTACATTTTATAAATTCAAAAACACCGAACCAAAATAATTACAACCATCAAACAAAAATAAATGCCTATAAATATACATAATATTTAATTAATTACTCGTATCACAAAAGCAATTATCAATATTTTAAAATATTGTCATCTCAAAACTGTTTGCAATTGTTTAGAAATTGATGTGATGATTTTTCTAACTTATTTGTCATTATTTTTAGGCACAAAGGATTCCTGAAGGATTGTCCCAACGGTCTCCTAACTGAACAGGTTCGTATACATTTTTTTTAATTCTATTATAAATTACCTCGTAACTTATCATATGAACGAGTTTTTAACCCCTGACGGATAAACATGGACGTGAGATGGTTATTATTACATAAGCAATAAAATTGTGATCGACATTAAAAGGTTGCCTGGCAGAGATCGCTCCAAGTTAGAAGACAGCCTTTCTCTATGATAGATAAAATATTATATTTTAATAAAAAATCCCCTGGACTAATTACAAAAAATTATGTAACCCCAAAGTAATCAAATGATATGCTTGAGTTAGAAGTCAGTCACCAATACTAATAAATAAAAAAAATAAGAAAATACCTGAATCATTTAATAAACACATCCAGACCATCATTCCGACATCTCATTTAGTAGAAAGAAGTTATTTGATTTGCTATTATAGAAAACATATTATAGTGTAAAAGAATTTCTTGCTGACAAGCATAAATAAATAAAAAAAATAATGATTCTAAACTTAATTTAAGTAAAGAGGAGTTAATTCACCGTTTCTGGTCCTGCCTGGCTAGGTTTGTAAGCGGAAGTAATAAAACCACAGGTAATAGGCCTGGTTGCCGAGGTGTCTGTTTTGCCG
>NJDC01001279.1:588011-607702 GCA_002245475.1 Calephelis virginiensis
GGGGGGGGGGGCTACAAAACAACTGATTTTCAAAGTGGGCGTAACATGAAATAAGTTTGGGAACCTCTGCTTTAGTTTAACTGCCGAAGGTTATAATGTGCAGCGGGACTTCTCAGTGTAGAATTCCTTTGATGGGTCCAGCTTTAATTAAATAGTGAAAAAAATCAACTTAAGACTATAAATACAAAAGATTACAGAAACCCCGACTTTGGTAATAAAAACGTTATAAAATTAAAAATGTTAGTGTTGCCAATAACTCTCTACCGTCTCATTAGTAACCAAGGACCAAAGTTAAGTTAAGTATACTAGGTGGTAGAGTTTCGCAGCGACTCACCCGGATTGGTACCATCGCACCGTTGGTACCATACTTACCTATTCCTGCCGCCATAACATCATGACGTGTTCCGGTTCGGAGGGTAAGGTAGCCGGTAAACTTACTTTTGCTTGAGGCCTAACATCCCGACCTCAGGTTGGCAATGCACTATTACCACCTTTGGTGTCTCTAGGCGGCGTGAATTTCTTACAATCAGGAAATACGTCTGCTTGTTTGCCTTCCTATATCATAAAAAAAGTACTCTAAGGTTCAATCTTGTATTTATCGTTTTCTTTTATACTATAATACAAACTATACCTTTACCCGTACTTGAGCCATTGTTTGTTAATAAGATAGCGAAGGATTGAATTTATTAATTACAGGTAAACAGAGAGATATGAAGGCTACGGGCAAATATCCTAATTAAAATTATTTGAAATTTTGTATATACGTTAAAAGTTTCTAACTAAGGGTACCCTAGATTTAGTCTGCACTAAAAATGGACCTTTGGTTACGGAGGTAGGGCAACCACGACTAGCCGAAGACGCTCTGGGACTGAGTATATATATCGCCAACTAGGCACTAACGCCAACCCCGGGACCTTATAAGTAGTCAAAACCGACACCCTATCGCTAGACCACAGAGTCGATTATTATGTCAAGTTTTAGCAAAGACCATACAGTCTCTGATACAAGCCAAAAACATATTTTTAAAAGACTCCAAAACTGGAAATTTATCAATTCGACTGTATGCTTTTTTTTTATTTTTGTGTGTGTTTTATTTAATGGTTCTTTTTAGAACGATAGGTCATTATTCCAAAGTGGTCCGGTGTAAATTTTATCATGATACGCTTAGTGATGTTTGAGTTATACTTATTCTATAGTTACAAAATAACTTATCCTAACTGACTGATTCTTTAATGCCGAGTAAAAACTGTTAGAGTTGGAAGAGGGGTCGTTTCAGTGAGTAGACACCCACTAAGGACGGAATTTTGAAAATTCTATCCCTAAGGGGGTGAAATAGGGCTTGAATGTTTGTTTGAGCGTCATTTTTAAGTTAGTAACACGAAATTTTATTTTTGGGCTACTTAAAAATACGTATTTTAATGTTTTTGGAATTTCTACCTCTAAGGGGTGATATAGGGGTTGAAAGTTCGTATGAAAACCCTTATTAATGGGTTATAATCAGTGAATATATTAACTGCCAGTAGCGCATAAATTCACTTCATCATATTCCATCAATTTGCGTCAAAGATGAGGTTGTCAACGTGTAAAGTCGAAACATTGGAATGTCGATCAATTTATGGGGAACCCTTCCAGAATCATTTGCTATCTTTGAAACAAAATATGAAATAGCGATGTGATGGTACCCAATGCAATAGATAAAAAAATATATCTTCACGCCCACATCACCGAAGTGATAGGCAGTGGCACAACCAGGGTACCCACGGCTAGATGAAGACACTAAGTCCCACAATGCTATAGGTGACAAGCCTATCGCCAACTATCCTATCCCGGCCAACGTTATTTTATAAGAAAATCAAACCTGGTACCTTAAGAAGTCAAGTCCGACGATGGACCGCTAGACCACAGTGGCGACTAAATAAAATAACTAAAATAGTTGGAGCCGATTTTTGCCGTTTTACTGCACTTAGGTATTTTTTATTTTTACTTGCTTTCTTTTATTTTGTCAATATCGTTTATTGACTGGCTAACGTACAAGCCTAACTCTGTCAAAAAAAGAATTCATATGTGTAATGAATATTTAGACGTCGGCATTTCCAGGTCTAGGCGTTTGTTAAATTTATTCCGGTATCCATTTAAGTATTTCTATGTATTAGACTTTTATCTTTGACTAACACCCATTACACAAACTTAAAATTTGCTTTCTTTAGGGTTAGATTCAATTATGTAACTCGTCAAGGGATATTTATTTATTATTAATTAAATTATTTTCTAGGACGGGTCCATTGAGTTTGAAGAATTTATTCGAGCGCTGTCGGTGACGTCACGTGGAAATCTGGACGAAAAATTACACTGTAAGTATTAACATAAAATATCATAGTACACGTATGTAACAAACGCCTAGAAATCAGAAATCCGGCAGAAATGAAAACATGAATATTAACGTTGTCCATTTTTGATGTTTTGGAATAGTTAGGGAATGATTTTGCACGAATTGCTTTAATTATAGTACTATCATTTATGTGGTAGAATACCTTTTTTGCGCTATGACAAATGACAACACGAACATTCGCGCAAGCACCCTGCGCCGTCTTACGAATTTTCGATCAGGTCACGTGTCCTGACGCGAGTTCAGAAGTTTTTACCCATTCCAAAAAAGTGCGCAACGCCGCTAAAGAAGTTTTAACTTCGAAAAATAATTCTAGCCGTATGTAGACTAATACACCTACATGTCGCAGTGAGGCTTTCGACCCTCACGGTTTTGATGTTTAGGCGGTTACTGTTCGCTATACGAGCGTTTTTAGACTAACAATAAAACTCAGTACACCTCTTTTTTTTGTTTTTCGTCATGATTTTACCCAAAAAGAGACTACCACCTGCCATGACCTCTCGCTAGCGAGCTTAGCTCGAAAAAAAGATGAGTGCTTTAGCTCCGAACCTGTCAAATATTCAAATAATATAATATTTGAATCAGAACTGCAGCTCAAGTCAAGGATTCGCATCACGCGATTTAATTGAAATGTTTTGATCTGATGACTATTATACATACAGAAATAAATATCTCTGGACAAGTTTCACAAATTGAATCTAACCCTAAAGTAAGCAAATTATATGCTTGTGTTATGGGTGTTAGACATACATACATAAATGCTTATCTTCAAGTGAAGTCTCTTTTTTTAAATTTTATAATTTAAAAAAGTAAGGATCGAACGAACCAGCCGAGCATCCCTTTTCTCATTTTCACACCAATATTTTCTTATTTATGCCAGTCATCTGCAGTTTCGGCGCCATGGACAGAAAAAGATGCTCGTAGTTTTTTCGTATTACTAGTGAATTTCATATTTATATCCTTACTTATTCCGCTTCCATAACCTCAATGCTTACCGGTGACTTGTTCCAGTTCAAAGGGTAAGGTAGCCGGTC
Source organism: Calephelis virginiensis (assembly GCA_002245475.1). Classification (NCBI taxonomy): domain Eukaryota; kingdom Metazoa; phylum Arthropoda; class Insecta; order Lepidoptera; family Riodinidae; genus Calephelis; species Calephelis virginiensis. Next base: position 591,432 of record NJDC01001279.1, read on the forward strand.
GGTTGGCAACGCGCCATTACCACTTTTGGTGTCTCTAGGCGACGAGAATTTCTTACCATCAGGAAATCCGTCTGCATGTTTGCCTACCAATATCATGGAAAAAGTGAAATTAGTAAATTTTGGTCGCATTTTGTAAAATTTTGTTGAAAGTGCACAAATGAAATAATCATAAAGAAATTGGTGTATCGTGTGTTTCCTCGTTGCCGCTAAATCTTAAAAAACGAGCCTGAGCATTGAGGCTACTTCTTTATTAAGACTCTGACATGACTTTCTTTGATGATTTATGACTAATTTAAAAAAAGTATCTTTACGCCCATATGTCCCCGAAGTGGTAGCTTGGACGATGCTCCGCAGCGAGTGGTCCTCATCAACGACCGCTTTACAACAGCCTGCCTGTAACCCTTCCAAGAAGCTGCGACATAGTTTTAAAAAGGGTTAAATTTATTATATCACAAACCTCCTCTACAACTTATTCTAAGTGCTAGACATATTTATGAGCTAACATGCGGTCCAGGTGTTGGACTTGGCTTCATCAGGCAACAAAAAGGAAATGTGTTTTTTTCAATTATCTAATAAAAAATGTTGCTCGGGATTGGATATGTGCCCGGTTTGTGATGGGGTTGCCACTTATCACATTGTTGGATGTGTCTTCAGCTATTCGTGGGTGCCCTGGTTGTGCCTCTGTCTACCTCTTGGGTGACATGGGCGTGAAGATACTTATTTACTTACTTTAACTTTGCCTTTTGCCAGAAGATCCACTACTTAAATTTAAAATGCCTATAGACTCACATCAAGGGTGTTGAAAGCGTGTAAAGTGGAAATACAAGTAACGAAATGATTCCTTTAATAGACCCACTATTAAAAGAATCATTTCAATTAAATCTATAGATTTTTACACTGAAAGTAACTATCACGAGTAGTGTTAGAGTTATTTGTGTTGAAAAAATTGTAACTTCATCAATCTAACGACAATTAAATCACCATCCAGTTTTATAATTAATCTGGTTTAATTAGTCGTAGCGTTGCTTTCAACAACTTTTGTCTCTGTAAATTATAATTATAAAAAATTCTGAACAACGCCTCTACTGGTAATTAAGGGAACTAAATATTTAGACCAAAAAAAGTGCTATAAATTTCGATATGTTAATGTTATTCTATAGCACTCGTTTACAGAGCCTTTACCATGAGTTGGAATCCATTACGTTCGGTAAGTTACGTGACGAAACATATGGCACTTTTGATCTAAAAATGTGTTTCTCTTAGTTACCAATAGAGGCGCTGTTCAAAGTTTTCTTATAAATAATTTACAGAGACGGTATGTAGTGAGCTTAGTAAACTCGATAAGCCGTAAACTCATGGTAAGGACTTAGATAGTGGTAGTTGTTTTGACGGTTTTTAAATAAAATAATATTAGCAATATTAACGTGTTTTTTTCACTCATACAGAAATAGGTTATACAATTTTTTCATGTACTTATAATTTTTCAGGGGCATTTCGCTTATACGATGTGGACAATGATGGTTATATAACTCGAGACGAGATGTACAACATAGTAGACGCCATCTACCAAATGGTGGTATGTATGACAGCTTAAGTTTTACAATGACAATTATGACGTCACAAACTTTTACTTTTAACTGAAAATAACTCGCTTTTTCTTCTTACTTTTATGATTTGCCATTGAATAATATGTTGGATATTAATGCCCGGTTCCAATAATCAACGAAACGTAATACAAAAGTTTAATTATTCGTAATTCGCCGAAAAGTAACGAAGCGTTACCCGTATTTTTAAAAAATGTTCAGAGTTACTACCAAAACCGAACAAGCGTAGTTGGATATTCGAGTTAAATTGCTTAGTGCAAGTAGTTTGTCACTTCAAAATTAGATCACAATAACAATGAAATTAAAAATGTAAAATAATAAATTAGAAATTTGTCCATTTCAATGGCTGATTATGTGACTCAGTTGCCAACTTAAAATGGAAAAGTGTACATCAAATGACGTCAATTGTATTTGCTATCTCTATTGTATTTCTGTTGGTCACTGGAGATAATATATAAAACATAAAACACAAATATAAAACACGCCATTTGACAGTGACTTGATGTACACTTTTCTATTATTATTAATTTTATTTATTATTATTTTTATTATTTACTGAGATAGGTACATAATCAGCCCCCAGGACGTCCATTTTTAGGTGGTATCCATAGAAATAGGAATATATAAAGAAGTGTAACAATGTTCTATAGCAAATTTAGTTGTATAAATACCGTTGGAATCGACATAGAACTTAACAACATCTCTTTGTCTCTTTTAACAAATGTTGATATTATGTACGCCGAAAGAGATAATGTCATTTTTGTCTATGCTTATTTTGCCGTCGATTTAAAGTGACGTCATGACAGTTCTCATGTTTGCCAAGAATCCATATTTAGTCTTCAATTTTTATAGTGATGTACTATTATAATTGTCGATATTTTATTTTACGTTCCCAGAAAAGAATATTTGGACAAGATAAGAATGTACCATTGCCACTGAAAATATAAATCACAGTCTAACTTAATAAGAATTCTTTCAAGTGCTCACTTAAAAGTAAAGAAAGTGGTTTGAATGTAATCTGATCAGTTTTTTGTATGAATCTTGTAATAAATATAAAGAGTTAAATTATATAAAGAATAAACATAATTGCACGCCACAATGTAAAAAAAAACGTGCTCGCGAAACGAAAACAAATATTCTTTTTTTTTTTTCGTTTAATTACATTTCCCTGTTTAGGTATAAGCCAATTAAGTAGCACAAAGTAAGTAAGGTGATAGTTGCGATTTCTTTCGGTAGGTAAATAATAATTCTTATCTATTTGCCTAAACTTAACTATCAATCGCCACTAATAGGTCATGTATCGATATCGGTACTATACTTTTTCTGGACAGCCTTCTAATGTCAAAATGGCAGCCATAATTAGTAGCCAACGGCAGGCTTTTTTCGTAGGTATTTCATGTCCATCTATTTAGAGATCAATGGTGGTATCACACACAGGTGTCACATACATACGCAGACACGTCAAACTTATAACACCGATTTTTTCCATCATGGGTGAAATCTGAGTACAGATGGCGCTATTCAAATGACGAATATCTTCGCACCGCGCGACGTTTAAACTATTTTGGCTAACCAAATCTAATGGTTTCATTTTTAAATTTCAGGGCCAAACACCACAGCCCGAAGATGAGAATACACCACAGAAACGCGTCGACAAGATTTTCGACCAGATGGACAAGAACCACGATGATCGTCTCACTTTGGAGGAATTCCGCGAAGGCAGCAAGGCTGATCCGCGTATTGTCCAGGCTCTTTCCCTTGGAGGGGATTAATCAACAGTCATCCTCTCGCCGGATTTCTCATTCTCTTCTGATACCTAAACCCACATTTTTATTTTCTTCCTGATTCAAAACATATGCCATCGCCACTTACTTAACCATCCCCCTCCACATTCATTCGACTAACGGGTTCCAGTTGTAATCCTAATGGCTAAGTTCAAACACCATTTATGATCCTGAGGGACAAGTTAATATACCATTTGTGATCCTAAAGTCCAATTTAATACACCGTTTGTGATCATAAGGGCCAACAAAACAGTGCGAATTGTTAGAAGTAGGAACGGAACGTTTTGAAACCTGTGTACTTTTCTATTTGCACTTTGTTTTAACCACGACAAATAATGTTAAATATACAAAACCACACGTACAATTAGTGTCGGCATTTCGCAAATAAATTTCGCGATAAACATATACCGAGAAGGAGTTAGAAGTTATGGTACTGACTGTACATAAGTTTAAATAACGATTGCAGCTACAATATTATAAGCCTCATCTAACGATGTTTGCCTAAAAGTTGACAAGTGCCGATCACCTTGTAATGTTTGTAATAAAACAAAGACGGGATTTGATGTGGTTAATGATTGTTTTAATATGTTTTGAACTAAATTAAACAATAGTTAATATTATCTTTGCATAATCAAGTTTCTGTAACTTAACATAATTAAATTATCAAGATGCCTATTGCGGCTCTTTAGGCTCTTTAAAACCTATTGGGGTGATATTTGCATAAAAGCTAGACAATTCCAATATCATTGATTGAGCTTACAAAGTTACCCAAAGCAAAAGATTCATATGTTTTCTGTCTGAATTAAATGAAACAGATAACAGAATATTTTTTTCGAATGAAGTGCATTTAAACTTCTTAAAAATAAGGACCTGGAAGTATATTAAGATGTGGTTAAGGGCCCCTCATGTTGATGATATGGATTTATATGTTAAAATAAATTGGGATAACAACTTGGTATAGAATTCCACTTGACATAAAATCATTGGGCATGAACAATAACTTGACGATATACGTAAAAACCATATTTATGTTTAACCGACCCTAAAAAAAGAGAAGGTTCTCAATTCGGCGCTATGTATTTTTTCATTTTTGTACATTAGTTACGCGATAACTCAGTCAAAAGCCAACCGATTTTGACGGTTTCTTTTTACAAAGACAGGGCATAATTCCAAGTAGGTCCCATATCAATTTTATCAAGATCCGACTAGTGGCTTTTGAGTTATATTTAATAAAGCATACATTTTTCACTTATCTTGATAAGTGAACAAAATTATGCATTATTATGTGTAATTAAAAAACTACTAAGTTTTTGATAAAAACAAACTGTGGGATCACGTCGAAACCATGTACTGTCTTCCGGAAAAAAAACAAATCGCGACGTGGTACCCAATGAAATAGTTGGTGTCGCTTTTTGCAATTGTTAATAATTCCAATTTATTGCTAGTACGAGTATATTTTATTTGGAGTGTAGCCACATTAAAAATCTGAACATGTCTGAAAATATCGTTCATATGATCGATTCCGGATAGAACTAAATTTAGCCTCACTAAAACAATAAAATTTACTAAATTACCCAAAGCTACCCAAAGCAAAAGATTCATATGTTTTCTGTCTGAATTAAATAAAACAGATAACAGAACATTTTTGTTCGAATTAAGTGCTTTCAAACTTCTTAAAAATAAGAATCTGGAAGTATATTAAGGTATGGTTAAGCGCCCTTCTTACATAATGCATTAAAATATTTACATCTAAAATTCATTTTCCGATCAATAAAGGCTAGGATTTTTACTAGTTCAATACATTTTATCCTTCATCAGCCATTACTACCTTTTAAAATAAAATATTTATGTGGCTTATTTAGTCCACTAATGAGCTAAATCCGAGCGAGAGAATGACTTTGGCATCATAGCCAATACCTATATATTTTATATGTATTATTTTCGAAACCGACTGCTTTAGAGATAAAACAGCCAGTTGCAATTATTTTGTAGATGTTAAATATATAATTTGCTGAATATAGCAATGAAATTGTTGGTTTTGACCGCCTCAGTGAGTTACTGAGAGCCGGTTTTTAAACGCCAATCAATTTTGATTTACGATTTATTTTTTTATATCAGCTGTTTAACATGAGTTCAGTTTTGACTTCTAACCCAAACTCATCTTCAACAGTTGTCAAAAGGAGACCGTAAGTCAAAATTGATTGACGTTTCTGAAACTGGCTATTAGTCTGAAATCTAATGTCGTAATCACAGCATGTTGATAATTGTTGAGTAATGTAACGATGGCTAAAAATTGTAAACAACGGAATAAAAGTGAATAGTAGGATTTTAAATAAATCAAAGTTCTGGCAACGTTGTGGATTGAAACGTTTTCAAGAGCGATGGAAATTTCCAGATTAATATAAATATATTCCAAATATAAATAGATAAGTGTATCTTCATAATAAAATATTGAGGTGTTATCGCATCAATGTGATCTCATCACAAATTAGCACAAAATTAATTTATTTTTAAAATTTTGTAACACCTATATAATTATAGTGTAACTTTAGTAAAACAATATGCATAATTTAAATATTAACTAAAACAGGATATTAAATATAATATTCAGACATTTGTTAAAAATGTTTTGTTGTAATGTCGTGTATTATTAACTGTTAATCGTTGATTAATGATTAGGTTTTTAAGAGTTACGCCCCATTATCGATAAATTTGTACTTTGGGACAATATAAATTTTTGACATAATTAAATGTGTTTTGGGTTTTTACAGCCCCATAGTTACTAATATAATCTCATTAATGGTGTCGCGAAGCTCTTTCGAATAGGAATAACGTTTACATCAATTTTTTTCATTCAAGTAGGCATTTCTATAAGACATGTTAAACATGTTAAATTAGAAATGACTTTGTTAAAAATTAACATTTCAAATAGTTTTAAATAAGTTAATATGCGTTAATTACATATAAATACATGAGTATAATAGTATTGCTGTTATTGGAACGTTGTGAAGTCGACGTACTATCCGCTCATGATTATTAAATTGTATGCGATATTAGATCGCAAATACATTTCACTTTGAAATTAAGGCACGTTTACACACTTTCATGTACCGAAGTCATTCGGTGCTGATTCTGCACATCAAGGAGCACCCATGTTCTATAATCAATGCCAAAAGTAGAGTACAGTATTTATTTGATTTGATTTTTCGTTACTGAAAACTATATTTTGGAGGTCTTTTAGGAACCGATAGATGCTCTCAAAAATGTTCTATTTTTATCGCTATAACTTTTAAATGTAAGTAACTTTATACTTAATCGATAACAGCTTACTCTTAAGATTTATGAAACTGTATTATAGGTACTTTAGCCGTTCTGTCGAAAATTAAATTTCCATGCATTATACCTAAAGCAAAGTGTACACTCGTGTCATTGAAATTTTCATTCGAGTAGATAACCATACCCCTTTATATTTTTTAACGAATACTCTGGCCAACGGTCTAAGTGGACTAGAGTCATTCGTGTCAGAGTCGAATAGTATTTGTGTGAATAAAGAAAAACAATAATTTACGCGTAATTAGATGGACTTGCCAAGACCGCTAACTGGAGTACCTACTTGATTCATGTGCACAGATGGCATAAGGAACTCTCAATTTTTTGTCGCGCAAAATATTACCAAACATTATAAAATTGTTAAATGCATTGAGATGTGTTTCAAAAACGAACTAGAGTAGGAAATTTTAACGGGCTGTGTATTTTGTATAGATTTAAGTATGTGGTCTTGTGTGGTTGATGTTAATTCGGAAAGTGAAATATTCGTTCAAATTATTCTTTTGTTAATTACTTTCAGGTATATTTTTGCCAAGTAGTAACTTGGCTTAGGCATCATTTAAAGATGCCTCTTAGATGAAATAATTGCGAACCTGCTTGTATCAGGGCCTTACCGTGTAAAGTAACCTTAAGCATTCATGACAGTCGCGGTTTGACATTGACAGTTAGCAGTATTTTAATACTGTTTTACAACGGTGGAGGCTCTGTACAGTGCCGGCCCTAGTCTTTGATCAACGTAGAGCGAGAACATCTTTCAACGCGTCTTAACCGGTGCTTTTACTTTGTTGCTTTTAATATGTTTATATATAAATAATTGAATAAAAAAAACTATTGCAAAGATTAACATTTACTGAAGTTAAATTATGAAGTCTTAGTATTCCTTTTGTCGTATTATTATTATTATTGTCTTTTGTCCATTATCGATATTCTACGAATATCCGAAAATGGACGTGGTAAGACTGTCCTATGTCTATCAAAATGTTCAAATGTTCATCAAAATTTTGTTAGTAGTCAAAATTGTTTTTATATTCTTTTTTTAATTTTATAAACAATAATGAGCAGTGATTGCTTTAATGCTCTACCCCTCAACCTAACTTTGTTAGAGACAATAATTGGATATTTTTCACGTTTCATTAGCGTCTTTTGCTAACTGGCGCCTAGAGCGATCGCTACGCCAGGGCTGGCGCTGGCTCTCATTTAGTTAAGTAAGGCATTTTCCAGTGTCTGTATGTTCCAATTTCTATTCTGCTCTCACTGTTAAAGTGTTTTGCGACTTATTGTAACTGTATAGGAATAAAATGGCTTTGAATGTAACCCATCCATTACGTCTTAGGATAATAAATGTAAAAGTGATTCTCCAAATAAATATTTTATGGTGTAAGATTTATTGTTAGTTCTAAAATCTTTCAAAATAATCTTATCACTTTACTTGTGGTGATTCTGTCACACGATGAAATAGACTAAACCACATACCTACTTATGTTATAAAATATACCTGTTATTAGCGGTTATTTACCTGACGTTAGCGCTATATTACCTAAATTTAGCGCCACCATACCTACAATTGGCGCCATATTACCCACTATCATCGCCATGAATTTATGTAACTTTCCGTGAGTATAATGAATGGAAAAAAAAGCTCGCGTCAGTTTCTGTTTTTTGTGAAAAAATTTCTATCGTTTATCTAAAGGGCTGATTACAATGTTCGCGAGTTCAGGTATTTACATACCCATGCACAAACATATACATTTAATGTGCTTGATGTCTTGTTAGTTTTATCCGTCTATCAAAACATAAATCACTTTTTTTCCACATTCACTATTAGTATTTCCCATTTTGCGATAAGCTGATCAGGGTGCTGATTTTGTATTTCAGTTGTCAACTCAAAATGGAAAAGTGTACATCTAATATCTGTCAAATGACGTCATTCGTGTTTGCTATCTCTATTGCATTTCTGTTAGTCACTGGAGATAGCAAATATAAAAGACACCATTTGACAGCTATTTGATGTACACTTTGCCATTTTGAGTAGGCCACTGAGATAAATCAGCCTCCAGATGTCCATATTTGCCAACGACAATAAAATGTGGACAAAGTGATAGCAAGTAAACATATGCTTAATAATGCTTGTAAAATGAAAAGAATAACAACGTTGGTAATATTAACTAAAATCAACATAAACAATTGTCTCGTTTGTTTTGTGCGGACATACTTACACGTTACCTAAACGAAGCCTAAATGTCGATGTTTCTCAAAGTGTTTAACTTGTTACTGTAATCAGTAAGTATATATTAATAGGAATTCATACTAATGCATATTAGTCCATATTACAAATGGTCGTGGAATAGGAAATCCTAGCAGTAAATGTAATAGAAAATATATAACATATTACACATTATTTTACGTAACTAGGCTAGTATAAAATTTACCAGTTCATTGCAAGCTATAAATATAAGTCCTAGATAACAAAAAGGTTTTAACACACTATTTCAGTAATTAATTAGTATCTAAGCTTAAATATATTACATGTTATATTTTAAGTTAGGTCCTTAAATGTATTTTTAGATGGCTTTTCACTTGAGATAATATCATTTGCATTTATCTCTTCAGAAGTTATTTTTAAGCAGTGAACTGAAATTATTTTCTCCGTAAAAACAAATATACAAAAATCATAAATCATTTAAAATTTTCATCTGAGAAAATGTAGTTACATAGCTTCTCCAGAGGATTTAATTTTACGTTAAGCATTATTCTCGTTCAGATTAAATTCTTTTATTGATAAAGAAACGAGTTTTGACGCCATCGAGAGAAATGATGGTCGAAGGTTTTTCATAATTATTGAATTTCGTGTTAATATTGAGTGAAATTAGTCAATTTTGGTGACATTTTGTACAATTTTGTTCAGTGAAAGTGCACAAATGAAATAATCATGAAGAAATTAGCGTATCGTGTATTTCCTCGTTGCCGCCAAATCTCACTATATATGAGCTTGAGTAATGAGGCCACTGCTTTACCCAAGACCCGGACATGACTTTTTGACGACTTATAATTGAATTCCAATTTCGGTAAATTTGATACAAATTTCCACTTGACTAATGGCAAAATGCTAACGCTAATGCCAAAACCTAAATAAAAAAAGAAGATGATGAAATTGAAATTGAAATACAAATAATTTCGGAATTAAATCTTTACAAGCAACAACAAATTTTGAAGTGATAACATTAAAACAGACATTGGTTGAAAGCCTTGCCTCCAAACAGCTTCCACTTTTGTCGAAAAACGTCGCTGAGAGGACCATAAAATCATTTTAACCGTTTCAGTTCGCTGCTTTATTTTTAATATGTATGTATTCTCGAATGAAATATTACTCTCTATTAGTGTACATAGTAATTAATGTTCGCCTATTTTAAAAATTAATGGTAATTAATATTCACTTTTACTATAAAACTTACTAATAAAGAGTTGAAATTGTATGGCGTTTTAATAAAACAATCTAAATATCATTAAAGACTTAAGGTCAGGTAAGGTAAATGCTTAGGTATCATTTTTTATAGAAGAGGAGGCAAACGAGCAAGTGGGTCACCTGATGGAAAGTGATCACCTCCGCCCACGGACATCCGCAACACCAGGAGTATCACAGATGCGTTGCCTGACCTTTAAGAAATAAGTACATTTTTTTCTTGAAGATTCCTAAGTCATAATCGTTTGGGAATACCGCCCTCGGTAACTGATTCCACAAAGGTGTTATACGGGGTAAAAAATGTCTTCGGAATCGCACAGTTGTAGATCGCTACGCATCAAGATGATGGACATGATACCTTAAGCTCTGACGCGATATCCGAAAGTGGAAATCAGCGGCTGGAATTAAACCAAACAACTCCTCCTTCCGAGCATTCCCCATGATAGATGCGGTAGAGAACACAGTGACACAACATCTCTACGCAACGCTAAGGAATCAAGCCGATTGGTAATTGCTCGGTCGTTGACAATTCGAATTGCTCTACGTTGAATGCGGTCAAACGGGAGGAGCTGGTACATACGGGGATTCCAATAATCTAGAGGACATCTAATAACGTGAAGAGTGGAGGCATTAGGGTAGGTCGGGATTGGGTGGCGCCCAGGACGTGACATGTGCGTCTACATAACTGATATACCTTTTCCTCACGTTATTCTGAAGATTTGGGCGTTGCCAGTTTTTAAATACCGTTTATCTAACCTCTCTCTGGACTTGACGGTTTCGTTTTCACGTCTCCTGGTCAATTTATTGACAGCCTTTACCACTGAAACTTTCTTAGAGTACTATCTCCACGCCATTAAGTACAATAGAGTTCAATGCGTCTTCCGGTTAACAAAAAATCCTTTACACAGCGACATACATCTTAGCTCCACACAACGCTAGGAGCTTCCGTACACAGCAATTTGTGTTCACTAATCCGCCGGGATTAATAGTCTCGAGTATCGAGTCTCATATAGAAATGCAACAGCCACAAAAAAAGTTGTTCTTATGGAAAGACTAGACAATAGAATTAAAATTTTAGTAGGTACTTACCTTAAAAGTATTCACAAGTATAGATATAAAAGGTTATTACATTGTGGTTTTATCTTTTTTCATATGACTTTAAATTGCATTTGGGGGACGCTGTAAAAATACCGCCCAGGGCGCTGTTACTGCTAATAGCGATAATGACGTGAAGCAATTAAGAGGGGGAGAGATTCGAGGGAAATCACCTAATATTACCTTAACCGATTTCGATGCGATGATTTTTGTTTGAAAGCTGATATAATCGAGAGTGTCGTGCTCTGTAGCAGACCCACCCTGATAAATCCTGGTCAATTGTATCTTAAAATGTCCTACATTTAACAAATATATTAATCGTATGCGGCCTATAATTCGCATTCAAAGTGGCTCTGCTGGGGAGCATGCTCTCCAGTAGACCCACTTGTAGGTACCTCGTGATTGAAAATGAAAAAGCTGCTAAGTTAGTACAACAATTACTGTACCAATGATTTTAACATTGTACGTGTAGAAAAATATTATAACTAGATGTTAGTCCATTCTACGTCTCTTAAATACCATTACGTTAGTTTTTCTTCGAATTTAAAGGTAAGCCATTACAATCACCTTTTATATCTGTGACCAATGCTTACATCTCAGCTAGTATGTAGAGACCAAAAACGCGGCATCATCGGTATAAAGCAGGCAACACACTATTTGATCACCAATAGTCATTACTTGATCTTAATATTTAAAGGCATTTATCCAAATGTAAGATAAACAAGCTTGCTGGCAACACACAGCCCTGCTTCATGCCAATATTAACGTCAAACTAAGACGATGTGTTGCCGTCCACCTGCGCACATATTTTAACTAACTAAATACGTTGACTGCACAGCACGCAGCACTTAATAGCATACATGCGAATATGGATAAATTCAACTTAGACCGGGAAGATCTAGGTTGGCATTCAAAGACCATATAGCTCGGGTTTTATGCGAGGGTGGTGTCAAGAGTTTCCGGAACGACGTGTTTATATAAGAAGTGTTGAGCGTAAAGGAAGCTGGGCTTCGTATAGGAACGAAAGGGTAGGTATGCATGAATCATTTGGCACTTGATACTCTCTGCCTTTCTTGTACCTAATGAACTTAGTGTGAAGACATGTATGTTGTTTGACTATGTCAGACCTTACTCGGCGCTTCCAGCTCATCTGGAATATCCCATCACAGCCTCAGACGAATTCTAAATCGAACAAATAATTTGTATAAAGTTGTCTAATTCAAGTTTATTTTTAATTTGGTACTTAATTAACAAAATATTTCGCGAAAAGGCCACTTTTCGTACTTGATTCTATATGACATACAACTTGGGCCACTTGCATGTTCCTGGGTTAAATCTGAATTAGCCTAAGAACTCACGGAGCGGTTTTTGCCGCGCCCGCGGCGGTTGCTGGCCCGCAGGTTATGTAGAATGTAGATTTAGGTATATGCAAAAAGTGCGAGCACATTTCACGACGCGTTTTGCGCCCGCGGTTGTTTGCGGTTCCCGCGGCAGCGGTCGCCCGTCCGTAAAATCGTACAAGTTTGCGCGCAATGATTTTTTTTATACAAGAGGAGGCAAACGAGCAGGTGGGTCACCTGATGGAAAGTGATCACCGCCGCCCACGGACATCCGCAACACCAGGAGTACCACAGATGCTTTGTCGACCTTAAAAATTTCAACCGCGAGTTGTGACTGCACAAATTAGCGATCTCGTGACTTTTGAAATAAAACCGCAGTTCCGCGACCACCGCGGACGCGGGTAAAAACCGCTCCGTGAGTTCTTAGTCTTAGTTTCAGACTAAGGTTAAAATATCACTGTTACATTTGACTCAATACTGAAAAACCTAGGAATATGCAAGCGTCTCTAAGTTTTTTGATGCTTTTACTATGACATGAAGTCCATTAGTAAATGTACGATTGCATCCTTAGGTATTATTCGTAAGTATAAAAACATAAACAGCACATCTACTAGTAATTGAGAACAGTAAATTTCTGACCAAACACTAATTAGATTTCGTCAAAAATTACCGATCGTCATCAATAGCAACTCATGGCTTATGATATTGAAGTCATTTGGTGATTATATCCTAGGCATTGAACCGTTCGGTCAGACACACGATCCCATTTCGATTGTAATTAAAGTCAAAAGGAAAACTCTAGATACATAAGGTCCGCCATACATTCACGGAATCCCGTTTCGAAACAAAATGGCGCCCATACAAGTCCAGTCCTTACGGAAAAATTACAAATGTATGTGGTAACTCCGTCGATTTGTATAGTTTCGCTGCCTCCGAATTTTTTTTGAAACGGAATTCCGTAACAAAATTCCGAATGCTTGTGGCGGGCTCAAAATTAGATAATACTTATCTTCATTTTAATAAAAAAAAGTATAAGCATCTTCAAGCCCATAACCCCGCAGAGATAGGCAAAGGCACCAGGGCACCTACTTCTAGCCAAATACAATAAATCCCACAATGTGACAGGTGGCAAGCCTATCGCCAACCGGGCACATATCTAATCCCGGAAAGTGTTATTTTTTCTTACGAAATTTAAAATACATATTCTTTTTTTGTTGCCCATCCCGGGAATCGAACCCAGGACCTCAAGAAGTCATGTCCTACACTGGACCATTACAGAGCAGGATATACAAAGCTAATGAAAAAAAAGAGCGCATAATTTGTTTACTTTCAAAGCGAACTAACAAAAGCGATACTTTGAAAGTACAAAAGTTAATTTAGAAAGGCAAAACTTAGCAACTTGATGCCTTTCACCCAAATCCAACTATTAAACCAAATTGCAACTCAGTCGAGAATAAATGTTTTAAAATTTTGGCGCAATTTCTTTACGACATACAGATAAAATGCAACTCAAGGCCTTGTAAAAGCATAATGAATCACAAACATAAAGACCTTAATAAACAATTGGGATTTTTAGAATAATAAATAAATTTTGAGGTAGGTTATTTCGTTTATTACTTTTTATAAATTTACTAGCTAATTTCTACACTTATTTATATAAATTGCACAACATTGTACGAAAATAAAGACATCCCTATCCTATAAGAAAATAAAATTACATAGCAGTTTCACGGTTTTTATTTTATTTTATACATATTTGAAATAGGAATTAAAGCAATTAATAGTTTTACCACAACAATTGAAATAGAAAAACTAAAATAAACTAGAACATTGCAACTTTGTCAAGCTATTTTAAACTATGAATGAGAATCATCTATATTTTCAATTTCGAATTAAGAAATTTATCAATTTCCAAATCAGCAATATCTTGAATCTGAAAATTGGCGATAGGTGTTTAATATTATAAACAATACGATTGAATTTAAAAAAAATATGAAATACTCCTATGTCAGGTAGCCCACAGTCCGTAAACAGGCAAATTCTGTAGAAACACTTGCAACACTGATAGTATTTTAGTACAGATAAATTACATTTAATTTGCAAATTTTAGCGTTACTTAAAAATTTTACTCGTTTTTAAAGAAACACTATTTTACATATCACTTGTAATTTGTCATTTTATAAATAGCCTACCGGTTTTGCTCGTAATAGCATAATCAGGACTGAAACTTAAACTACTCTTCATTTCTTCATTTGAAAATATGAATATTTGGAAGTTTTATCAAGTACCGACGGTGGAAAATATTAAACATACAATTTTTCTGTTTACAATGTTTTTTTTTGTTATTTTTTTATTTGTAAGTAGTCGTTGATTTTGGAATGTTTTACATTGGGTCCGGCAGACTGAGCTACTATCGAAGCATTAATGTCAAGCGATACGAAGTTTTCTGGGTCAGCTAGTAGGTATATAAAATTCTCGTGTCACAATTTTCGTTCCAGCACTCCTCCGAAACGGCTAATCCGATTCTCATGAAATTTTGTGAGCATATTTAGTAGGTCTGAGAATCGGCCAACATCAATTTTTAATACCCCTAATTGACAAGGGTGACACCCCAATTTTATTCACTAAAATCACATTAAAAAAAAGTAGCAGAAAAGTCAGCTAGTAAAATGTATAAATGATACTTAAAACAGTACTAATGTCAAAATACTAGACTCGCTTGCTAATTCTGTGCTTATCCCAACATTGTTGTATGGAAGCGAGAATTGGGTATGTAAGAAAAAGCGTTAACTTAGTATTCCTTTTTGTTATACATTCTTAGTATTAATAGCAGCGTTAAAGTACTACCATCTAATTATGTATAGGAAAGAGAAATATGCTAATAGGTAGTAAAATATCCGAACTTACTTCGATCTACACCGAGCTGGTGACAGTATGAAACATATTTCATAATAAATTTAGTATATTAAAAATTAAATTAAAAATTTAAAAAATCCCTTATACAAGAACTTATTTTCCCTTTAAAAAGTTAAAAAGTCAGTTAATCTCCCCACTTTCACCCCCCACAACTTTTGAACGGCTCAACTGATTTTTATCAAACATGTCTAAGAACACTCGCACATAAGTTACCTTTAATACAAAAAAAACTTAATTGAAATCACTGCGTCCGTTCGGGAGTTATGATGCCACAGACAAGCAGACGTGCGTTTGCGTCGGTGGTTAAAAAGGGTAATGATAATGTGAAAGAAGCTAGAAAGGTTTGTCAGGATCGTGAGGTCTGGTACTCGATACTCTCTGCCTTCTCTACAAGGGACTTGGCCTGAAGATATGTATGTATTAGAAATGATATCAAAAATGGGTTGCCTAAATCCTGGACAGAACAGTTTTAAATATTTTTTTCATAAAATTATTTTTTACTCCGATTTTTATTTGTATACAACTCCATATTAAAGTGTGCTCAATAAAACGGCTCCTAAATTAATGTATAATTCCCCATCCAATCCCGTGAAAGTAACTGGAATCAACATTCCTGTTTACCTGGCAACCTAAGCAAATAAAAGACAACCCACCAATCTTCTGCAAATGCCATGCATCTTATACTTTGTCAGAATATTTTTTATAATCTCAACATTGCAACATTTTATTAAAGAATCATTTATTT
>NJDC01001279.1:607932-624999 GCA_002245475.1 Calephelis virginiensis
ACAACCCACCAATGTTCTGCACATGCCATGCATTTTATACTTTGTCAGAATATTTTTTATAATCTCAACATTGCAACATTTTATTAAAGAATCATTTCTTTAAAAATAAAAATAAAACATGTCTAGGATTTTGAAAGCAGCCTAAAGGAAGTAAAAATAAATAAATAAATAAGCGACCTATTTGTAACATATTATCTAACATACTCAATTTATTAAAAAATATTTTATATCCTATTACCAGCTTTGTGAAGGTCAATATAGATTCCGATCTTAGACCAGAAGAAAAAAGAATAGGACAGACAAATACAGCCGGTCGCTTATTGGCTAACTGGATTACATTTTTCAAAAGGGTTCAAAAAAGTCACTAGTTCCTAATGTTTTTTTTTTATTATTTCAAAGTGGCTAGTGGAGTTTTGGCGCCATCGAGAGAAAAGATGGTCGAAGTTTTTTCATAATTATTGAATTTCGTGTTGATATTGAGTGAAATTAGTTAATTTTGGTGGCATTTTGTACAAATTTGTTCAGTGAAAGTGCCAAAATGAAATAATTATTAAGAAATTAGCGTATCGTGTATTTCCTCGTTGCCGCCAAATCTCATTCATGAGCTTGTGTAAAAAGGCTACCGCTTTACACAAGAGCCTGACATGATTGATTGAAATTGATATAAAATTTTATGCAAATTTCTACTTGACTAATGGCTAAATACTAACGTGAAGGCCAAAACCTAAAGAAAGAAAGAAGTGGCTAGTGTTTACTGAATAATATAAAGTGCATTCACTATCGCTGTCAAGTAGTCAGTATGCATAAGCTCTTGCCTCTTACCCACTACGCCTAGATTTTGCATGCCATTTTATAAAAATACAATACAATGTAATACAGATTTATAAATAATTTGCAAGTTTCTAAAATAAATCTCTGGATTATCCTGTAACTTGACACAAATTAAATCTAACCCTAAAGTAAGCAAATTATATGCATGTGTTATGGGTACTAGGCAACGATTCTAAAACACAGAAATACTTAAATAAACACAAGAATAAACCCGGAGATGCAGATTTCTAAATATGGCTGCCCTCGTCGGGAATCGAACCCGAGCCTCAAGGTTAGTCGATGGAGTTAGGCGTCTACGCTAACCCCTACACCAAAAGAAATTAAACTTTGTCTCAAATAATACCAGCAAAAAAATTTCAAGGAATGCGATGCCTTTATTTTACTCGCACTTAGTAATAACATTACTTAAATTAAAACAGCCCAATAATTATGCACGAGGGACAGTTTTCAACATTTCAACCAATATCATTCTAACAATACATTATTATATAATTTATTACACTACTCGTCGACTAATTAAATTTAAATATTTTCAAAAGCACCTAATTATTATAATTTTTAATACACATAAATTGCAGTCATAGTGATAAAACAACATATACATACAAAATAATCAGATATAATCTCTGAACAGTTTGCTAATCCGAATTAAATTATTACAATTTGAAATCATATAGATAAGTCAATAAATAAAATAGTCACAATCTTAATAATAAGACACAGTCTCAAATAAATACAAAAAAATTAAGGCATAATCATAACAAATAATAAATTACATGATGTAAAAGACAAATTCACTCATCAAAACGTACACACAGGTTCAGAATAATATACCAATAGGAACACAATAATTATATGAGACAAATTATGTTAAATCGAATACAAGGCACTGTAGATGACGTTGACTTCGTAATTTTACTGTATATTAGGCTGGATACTGTCTCACATATTCAGAATCAAAATACACAACCGTAACCGTCATATCGTCCCGGAACATTCGACTCACATCTGGGGATAAACTTAATAAATGCGATAGTCTAGAATGATCCACGCCATACTCTGTACCACCAATTGCATGCCTTATCAAATGTGTCGCTGCATTCCTATCCTTTGGCTTACTTTTTAAACTTTCCCTCCTATGTAGTAAAAGGTCATTGATATCACCTAACTGAATATCCTTTTTAGGTAACTTGAGTGGGTTAAAAAATACTTTTCCTTTCATGTGTTCACCAACTAATTTAACAGCCTGAAGTGGACTAATCATGTCCCATAAGCCATCAGATGCTATGATTAGAAACTTATCATTTGTTGTTAATCTATGATAATATATATCTGGAGTAGCAGACAAGTAAGGAGGTGTGTAATAGTTGGGAGGAATAGCTCTATGACCAACAAGTGGGACTGCTACCTTTGAAAGCGTGTCTTCATCCCACTTATACCTGTAATCACCTAAACTACGTAAAGGAGCCAGCTCACCCAGCAACCTATCTCTTCGTATGACAGTTTTTCTTTCTGAATCTGGATGTTCGTTCCATATCCTTTTCAGTTCGTCAAAATTTTCAGCATTGTGTTCTTTAGTTATCTTTTTAGCACTCCATTCGTTATCTTCGTTCATTGTGCCAATTACAGCATTGCAATCACCAACATTGGCCACATACACATGTGGTCCGTCAATATATGATACACAAACAACCGCTCCGGACAATGCCACAGAGAGGGTCTTAGGATTAGCAACGCCACTTTTTTTGAATGGTTCCAAAACTTCAGCAGACAAATCTTTATCTAATTGCAATATACCCTTTGTCAATGATTCTTGAACGTCAACCTCATCTTTTGCCGTTTCTGCCAACTGTTTCAAGTATTGGTTGTAACTTTCGTCATAAATAATTTTTAGATCTTGAATAATGTCTGCCTGAAAAATATCAATTGAATAAAATAAGTTATAAATAAATGAATATCCCTGGACAAACCACACAAATTGAATCTAACCCCAAAGTAAACAAATTATATGCTTGTGTTATCGGTGTTAACGATAGTAATACATATAAATACTAAAATAGATACCAGAATAAGCTTAATAAACACCCAGACCCGGAAATGCAGACATCTGAGTGTTCATCACACAAATGCCTGCCCCCGTCGGGAATCGAACCCGAGCATGTAGTTATGTAGATAAGCCTCAAATATTTACAGAATTAGAAAACAAGAAAAATCTCTTACTCTATCGTTAAAGGTTTCGATTAGGTTTTCCCGGTGTTCCGTATTTATGTAGTTTTTCAACGACGTAAGAGGTAGAAGTGCAGTTGCTATGTATTTGAGTAGTCTTTTGGAAATAACTTGAGCACATGCAGGCCCACCATGACCATCAAATACACCTAATAGTAAACCTATAACAAAATATTAAAAATATTTAATTAATGAAAATAATGCCAGTTGAATCTGAAGTCGAGAATCGTTTGTCTGAAATCTCGTATTTGGGCCAGCAGAATCTGGTGCAACTTAACTCAAAAAGACAAAAATATATGTCTTTCCTCTAAAATGACTGTACGTAATCAATATATTATGTACGCAGTAAGGCAAAGCAGTATTTCACGCTAACCCATTCCATACAACTTAAGTGGAGTACTGTACTCAACTCTAGGCAGGGGCTCACCAGTACCAGCTCCTTCCTTTCGACCGCATCCAACCCAGTGTATATTAAATTGTTTTTGGGTTGATCTGGAAATTACAAACCGTCATCTTGATCATTTAGCGTTGTAGAGTTGTTGGGTCTTTCTGTATTTTCTACCACATATATCATTGAGGAATACTCTGAGGAGTTGCTCATTACCTTCATGTGTGAAGGTCTACAACGGCGCTATTCCGAAGTCATTACTTACTTACACAATACCTTTGCGAAATCAGTTATCAAGGGCAGTATTTCTAAACTAAAACGACTTGGAAACTATAAAGAAAAGAGAGAAAAGTTATGTGTGGACTAAACATACAAAAATATTCATGTTGGATTTAATACCTCCATTTTTGTCAGTTGAAAACACTATTCTCTTGTCGTGTAGTAAAATATCAGCACAATTTCAGTTAAAAATATAATGTAATAACTTATGAGTGATATAAATAAATTTATTTTTGTATGGCATTAGTGGAAACAAATGCTGATTTTAACTTCAGCACACTTGACTGCATGAGGTCCCAGGTTCGAATCCCGGGTCGGGCAACAAAAAGAAAATTAGGTTTTTCACAATTTTCTAATAAAAAAAAGTTGCTCGGGATAGGATATGTGCCCGGTTGGCGATAGGCTTGCCACCTATCACATTGTGGGATTTAGTATCTTCGGCTAGTTGTGGGTGTCCAGGTTGTGCCTCTGCCTACCCTTTCGGGGATATGGGCGTGAATATACTTTTACTTTTTAATTGGTCTAAGTTCAAATCTTGATTTGCAATTTCACATTATTTTACACAAGGCAAATTTTTGCTGTTGTAATTAGTATATGGATAGACATACCTGGAGTCTTCTTGCATTGTGCTTCACTTCTGGTATCTTCAATAGGATCATTGGATGGTAGTTGATTAGAATCATAGGATTTAACAGATCCCTGGGAAAATTCTTTATTAAACTCATTTTTACGAAGTATTACTGTGACCTTGAATGAAAAAACAAAAACACATGTTTTAGTTTATAGATACAGTACAGTAAACAGCCATTTCCTCTCATAATTATGGATAATTTGAATGCAGTCTCTACCCTTGTAACATTGGTTGCTTTTTCTTTGGAGGTGATAAACCACACACACAGAAAGGGCATCTCCTATTTTCGTTAATCAAAATGCAAATTTTGCACATAGCACAAAAAAATGTGTATTTTATCAAAAAACTTCCACTAACCAAATATAGCTACTAGAAAACAATTGACAAATTTATAGCTTAATGAAGAATGATTATTATTAATCTAATCAAAAATTTAAAGTTTAAAGGTCAAATAACCCAAAACATATGCCTGTTTAGAAGAAAACATAACAGCATTTTATTTGAAGTACTTGTAAAACTTTAATTTTAATTTTTGTAAAAAAAAATATGCTGAATTTCACAACCACGAGACTAAGAATAAAAATTATTCATACACTGAAGTGGTGTGTCCACTTTTGTTCACATTTCATATAGCTCAAAAAACAGACTCTCTGTGTGTACTGTGATTGAATAAGCTATTTAGATATTGTACAATTAAAAAGCTTCTTTGTATCCACCAGAAAAAATTCTTTACACTAAGCTATGACCACAGAATAAGTATGTAAGGTCCCATGAAGTTGTAAAAACTATAAGATTAGCAACAATTAACCATTTACAAAAATAATAAGTAATAGTATTAAGATACAGAAGATTCATTTTCTTAACACAGTCAAAATTGTATTGGAATAAAAACAATGTTCAAATTGCAATTAGGTTATGAAAAGTTTGCTGATGCCAATCAAAATTGAAACTTAAAATGACAGTTCTGTTAAACAAACAACTCAGAGCGTAGTTAGAATTAAATGCTTGTTCAACTTGTTTATCATGTTAAATTAAAGACTTTTAACCCCTGGTGTAGTCATTTATCATTGCTGGGAGTCTACTGTCTATGTTTTTAATTATTTCAAAACTATACAAAATATCAAATTAAACAGAATGGTGAATAATGTTCACAAAGTTAACCAGTCAGTTATGAGGCGGATAGATTTCCTAGGATTGTTGAAAATTTACCGTACCAAGAGATTTGAGGAATAAAATATGCTGTCACTGTTACAAGTATTACTATCTATAGCCGGGACATAGTCGTCTTGCAAAATTGAACTGTTGAAATCAGAAATACAAGCAAGATCATACATAAATAATCTGAACTAAGTTACAGAGATCAGAGGAAAAAAGTTTAAGCATCAGATAAATACAAATGACAGAAGAAAATATGTTCAGCTTTGGCTGCCACAACATTAATGATAGAGTTTATAAAAATGTTAAGGCCTCAAAAACACTATGTAGTATTATGCTATTACTTATTTGCAAAACACATAACTTAATAGTTATCACAAAAAAAGATCTGCATTTTTACAACAAATTTAGATAAAATGAAGTTTTTCATAGTAAAAAAATTTGTTAATCATTTTAATTGTTGCATAATTTATTTATTAAAAAGAAATAAAAATTTGTGGGCAAATGGAAATCCCAGGGAGAATAAAAAGTACAAAATTATTGACACCCTGAACCAATCACATCTGTGATCTAAGGTCCATTGTAGGACATACCTGCATGATGTTCATACTGATAGGCTTGCCACCTATCATATTGTGAGACTTGGTGTCTTCGGCTAGTCATGGATGCCCTGATTGTATCTCTGCCTCAAGGCAGTCAATCTTTCTGTATCATCAATCATAATGAAAACAGAATGAGGTTCTGTAAGCTAATATGAGCATTACAACTTATATTAAGTTGTAACGTCATTAAGATGCGTCAATTCAGGGATCCCAAAGAACTAAAACATTACTCTTCTCAAGAAACAAGTTCTAACTTTTTGTATAGTAAGCATCAATATAACTTTGAATGTTTAAAAAATACTAAAACCTTACACAAGTATTTAACACTCTTAACATCCAAAATTATATAAAGTAGTTAGGCAGTAAAATTATACACATATTTGGTATGTATTCACAATATTAAAATAGCTGGCTCTTTTAATGTTGCTTTATTTGAGTATTGTCCACAGACAGTATAAAAGATATTAGAAGTTCTACAAGTCGCCATTGAATAAGACTACAAAGTAAATTTTAAATAATAAAGATCAGATTCCGTGAGCCATGCAGGATGGCTGTCGTAAAAAAACTTGTGACTTAATTGTAAGCTATATATTTATTCTGATGGTCAAGTGGCTAGCATACACGCCTAACTGCACCGACAAAAAACAAGGCTCAGATCGATTCCCGATGGGTGCAGGCATTTATGTCATGAACATTTAGATGTCTGCATTTTCCGGGTTTAGATGTTAATTAAATTTATTCTGGTCTCTATTTAAGTGGGTATTTCTACATATTTTTATAGATGACTAATACCCATAAACAAGCATATAATTTGCTTACTTTGGGGTTAGATTTGATTTGTGTAAACTTGTCCAGGGATATATATTATTTGTTTATTGTATTACATCATTATTTATTTTATATGTGTATAAATAAGCTATCGTATTTTATTACCACCAGTCCAAGTAATAAATA
The DNA here is from genome assembly GCA_002245475.1 of Calephelis virginiensis. Taxonomy (NCBI): domain Eukaryota; kingdom Metazoa; phylum Arthropoda; class Insecta; order Lepidoptera; family Riodinidae; genus Calephelis; species Calephelis virginiensis. The sequence goes on from NJDC01001279.1 coordinate 614,999, forward strand.
AATACTCTTAACCTCATGTCAATTGAAACAAGTATATTATACTATATGAGTAACCATTAATCAAAAACTCTGATACATAACCAAACTCAAGCCATTTTGGAACCCCTAAATGGCTTTTATTACGACAAACAACGAATTTTTAAGCCGAAAATATTCTAAGAAAAAAAATCGTACCACTAGGGCAAAGAAGCAAACAAATAATAATAATAAATGCAAAAATGAAGTCTTACATAACCAACTCAATTGAAAACATACAAACTAACCTCCTGGGGCGATAGAAGGACGTCAACACTATCTTTTTGAGCTTGACATTCAGATAATGAAGAATGGAACAGTCGTGAATTGTGTGGAATCCTCCGTTTCAAAATATACCCTTTGAATGAATTACTATACAGCTTTTGCCTGACACATCTATCTAATTTAAAACAAGAATTGCAAGCTGCAAGTAGATTGGAATAATTCATTTTAACTTCTCAATTTACTCTAGCATGTTATGCAACCACATACACAATTTTTAAAAAGACAACTCCAATTTACACCACGAAACCAATCTAAAAAATAATTTTGCTCCTTGGTACTAATTTACTTCCATTGTTAAAATTTTTGTATCAGGATAAAAATAAATAAATGAAAACCATTTTTTACAGACATACTTTTTAGCAAAGGAATACTATAGACTGCCAAAATGACAAAGTGTACTTTCAACTGCGATATATTACTCGTTACTTTTTGGCGCCATCGAGGGAAAAGATGGTCGAAGTTTTTTATTATTGAATTTCATGTTGATATTGAGTGAAATTTGTCAATTTTGGTGGCATTTTGTACAATTTTGTTCAGTGAAAGTTCACAAATGAAATAATAATGAAGAAATTAGCGTATCGTATATTTCCTCGTTGCCGCCAAATCTCATTACATGAGCTTGTGTAAAAAGGCCACCGTTTTACCCAACTTGACATGACTTACTAACGACTTATGACTGATGACTAATTATAATTGATATAAAATTTGATGCAAAATTCTACTTGACTAAAGGTAAAATACTAACGAGATTGCCAAAACCTAAAGAAAGAAACTGCGATATAAAACAAAAAATCATGGTTTAACTTAAAATTGTGTTTAAAGCTCGAAAACTGCTACTACATAGCCTTATTTTTTAATAAGTCCCCGAGAAACGGTTCAACCCTTCAAATTTACAGAGATGACTAATTATAATTGATATAAAATTTGATGCAAAATTCTACTTGACTAATGGTAAAATACTAACGAGATTGCCAAAACCTAAAGAAAGAAACTGCGATATAAAACAAAAAATCATGGTTTAACTTAAAATTGTGTTTAAAGCTCGGAAACTGCTACTACCTAGCCTTATTTTTTAATAAGTCCCCGAGAAACGGATGAACCGTTTCTCGGGGAGAAACGGTTCATCCCTTCAAATTTACAGAGACTACTTAGAGATACTAAAATTAAGACCACAGACAGACGCACACACACTGTCACACAAACATCTAACTTTACAATTATCCTTTTGAGGTGCTTTAGATGAATTGCAAAGATCACGTAACTTATTACCGTAACTTTTAAATTATGGTTCATCAACCACCACCCAGTTCTTTTATCAGCGTGGCTATTCCGTATCTTTTTAGTGATTATTACTGGGTAAAGTGTACGTCTAATATCTGTCAAGTGACGTGTACAAAAGACGTTTGCTGTCTCCATTGTATTTCTGTTGGCCCCCGGGGCTGATTACGTATTTTTTAGTGACGATCACTGTAAAGTGTTTATGAAATAGCTGTCAAATGACGTATTATATATTTACTGTCCCCTATAACCAACAGACATACAATGGAGATAGCAAATACAAATCACGTCATTTGACAGCTATTTGATGTACACTTTACCGAGTGATCATCACTAAAAAGATACTGAATGGCCCCGCCGGTCCTTTAATATAAATTCCTAATTCGATAACGTTACCAGTAAGCATTCCAGGGTTACGTCCTAGCTTCGTCATCAGACCAGCTCAGCTCTACGAGCATACGAGCATTTGTTAGTACTTTAACTGCGAGGTCTCACATAAATCCAAACGTGAAATAAATCCCCACAGTGCGTCTAATACCCAATCCGATGCTTAAAAATGAGCTGATGACCTTGTACGCCTGGACAGATATCTTTAAACTATAACTAAGAACCACCTCAATCATGTGAGCTTGCTGTTAGCTATGCTCCTCGGTAGCTGTCCCACCGGGTTACTTCTGCGCCCGCTTCCCAGCTGTCCACTTCTGGTTGCTGCTTCTGGTTGCTGAGGGAAGGCGCCAGAGGGTCCCACTACCCCAACCACTGAGGCCAAAAGTAGCAATGAACTTCGAATTCCACTCGAATACAGAAACATATACTTAATGTGAAGTGCACAAACATTTATGGATTTTTTTTAATGTAGTGGTATTTTCTGTAGATTTTTATTTTAAACAGCCACATTCCCTTTACTGGGTTGTCTGTATGGTTGTTTATTTTCTATTAACACAGGGTTGGAAGGTTACTCTCAACGTTACGCTTGTTAAACTTGTCCTTTTCTAGCTTCAGTAGTCTCGCTGCTAATGACCCATTTAATATTTTTCCGCCTCTTACAAGCTACCTCCCATGAAGGCAGATGATCTATTTTACAAGGGAGTCCCAGACCAACACGGGTACAGGCAGTAGCGGTTTTAGTAATAGCAGCGCTCTGGGTGTAATTTATACGGCACCCCCTACATGCTGTTGAAATCCATACAAAAAGGTTAACAATATAAAGCGTACAGGATCTGACCCCCTTTACTTCTTGGCGCCCTGGGTGGTTGCCCAACCGCACCATACCCAAACGCCATCCCTGGGTACAGCTTCGATATGGTAATAGAAAGTAAGCACACAAAAAGATGTTTTTTACATTTATTTTTTACATTTAAATTAACCACTTTTAAATTTAAAATAATGCTGCAGCGAAAAAGGGATATTTGATCTTTGTGTCAATATTTCCCATAGAAATAGGAATACAAAGAAGTGCAACAATTTTCTTTAGCAATTTAGTCTTATAAATAGCGTTGGAATCGACATGTAACTTATCAACATCACTTTGTCTCTTTTTAACAAATTTTAATGTTATGTGAGGCATAATAGATAACGACTTTTTTGTCTATGCTCATTTTCGCGTCAATTGGTCGATTTAAAGTGACGTCATGGCAGTCCTCAGCCAAGAACGCCATATTTAGTGTTAAATTTTATAGTGATGTACTATCACGATTGTCGTTTTTTTACGTTCCCAGAAAATAATATTTGGGCAAGATATAAATGGATACCATTGTCATTGAAATTATCAATCACAGTCTATCGTAATGAGGATTCTTTCAAGTGTTCACTTTAAAGTACAGAAAGTGGTAACCTGATCTTTTTTTTAATGATAATGAATCTTGTAATAAATATTAAGAGTTGACATATATAATTATAAACATGTTTACACACCACAATGTAAAAAAAATGTCGGTGAAAAGTAAATAAATATTCTTTCTTTCATTTCTCTACATTTCCCTGTTTATAAGCCAATTCTGTAGCACTAAGTAAGTAACTAAGTTGATAGAAGCAATTAAGTAGTAATTCTTATCTATTTACCTAAACTTAACTATCGATCAACTGACGAATGCTCTAACCATTTGAGCTACTGAGGATTCTAAATTTTAGTGGCGAAATTTTAAATTCCTTTCAAGCAAGTAACGCAAGTAGTTAAGTACTACAGATACACAGTTTATTATCAGTAATTAATTTTAACCACATAAAGAACATATTTTTAAAGCTATACAAAGTTTATGTACGTACTGATTATGAATTTGTACCAGAAGATAACGTTTACCGTAGGACTAAAAAACCATCTAATTATCCCGCTTTCCACAAATATTGTTTTATTTATGTCAATACAGTTAGAGCAGCCATCCTGTGATTAGATCGTCATAATTTAAATGATACGTTATTAGGGGCCCGTGGTTATTAGTTCTTTGATATATGTACGTACCTATTATTCAAGTAGAAATTTGGAACCAGAAAGACCATACCTATAACATAGCTTTTAATGTTCAACCTTAAAGGAAATCTTATCTCAACTTATCAAAGTTGCAGCCTTTTGAAGGGTAAACTAAAAAAAAATGATTTCAAAAATATAAAATAATGGGTAATTCAAGGCTTTGAGATTTAAAGATAATATAATCACTACTTTTTAGATGAAACCTTGAGATCTTAGCCAGATTGGCTGAGATTAGCAATTTATTATTGAGCGACAAAGGCGATATATTAGATTAAATTTAAAAAATCGGAGCTTTATGCTAAGCGGATCTTTGGGATTATTCAAGAGCTCTTATCTTACTAATATACATATTTTAAAGAAAAGCAATTTCAAAGTAGGTACATACGAACTTTTATAGAATATGTTATGATTAATTAAAAATTTTATTCTAACTACATTCAGAAATACGATAGATAAAGTAATCTCTATACCAATCCATATCCGCATCTTCCGATATCCCATCAAATCTCAATTTCATAGCAAGGGTCAACATTCTTGAATTTAATTTTTATTATTCGATGAAAAATAATATAGAAAACGCATGTGTAATAGCAATTATTACCATTTCCAGAATTTAAAAAATAACATTTAAACATGTTGCAACTGGGGTATTTTTTTTCAAATTATAGCGGGTAAATCAATGAACTTGAATTTTTTTCAAGGGTCGTCACGAACCGACTATCACGCAGGTTGGACGATTTCCAACCTCCCGAACAAGCCGGGTTCCGTAAAGGTTTTGACACCATGGACCGCATTTATACGCTGCGCAAGATTATACAGAAGACCGAGGAGTATAATCGGCCATTATGTCTAGCGTTTGTAGACTACGAGAAAGCCTTCGATTCGATTGAGATGTGGGCGATGCTTCAGTCATTACAGCGATGCCGCATCTAGTATCGTTTATTGAAGCGTTGAGGTGTTTGTACGAAAAAGCCACTATGTCGGTCCGATTACAGGATCAGAGCTCGAAACCGATCCAGTTGCAGAACGATGTGAGACAGGGAGACGTTATTTCTCCGAAACTGTTCACTGCAATACTGGAAGATGTGTTCAAGCTTCTGGACTGGAAAAGACTCGGCATCAATATCAACGGCGAGTACATCACTCACCTTTGATTCGCAGATGATATTGTGGTCATGGCGGAATCGTTGGAAGACTTGAGCAAGATGCTCGGTGACCTCGATAAAGTTTCCCAACAGGTGGGTCTTAGGATGAACTTGGACAAGACGAAAGTCATGTACAACGTTCATGTTTCACCTATACCAGTTCACGTTGGGAACTCAATTCTTGAAGTTGTTGATCAGTATGTGTACCTAGGTCAAACTGTTCACTTAGGTAAATCCAACTTCAAGAAAGAGGTCGATCGCCGAATCCAACTCGGATGGGCAGCGTTCGGAAAGTTAAAGAGTATCTTGTTGTCCAAATTACCGCAGACCCTAAAGTCGAAAGTCTTCGACCAGTGTGTGTTACCGGTGATGACATATGTAACTTGTGTGTGTATTGACATATGTGAGACTTGGCCGTTAAATGTGGGCCTCTTAAATAAGCTCAGAGTCGCTCAGCGTGCTATGGAGGGAGCTATGCTCGGTGTTTCTCTGCGTGATATGATCCGTAATTAGGTGATCCGCAAGAGAACGAGAGTAACCGACATAGTCCAGAGAGTCAGCAAGCTGAAGTGGCAATGGGCAGGCCACATTGCAAGCAGAACCGATAACCGCTGGGGGAGAAAGGTTCTCGAGTGGCGGCCCCGTACTGGAGGATGCAGTGTGGAGCGACCTCCCACCCGGTGGACTGATGATCTGGGGGCTAATTATGTATTTCAGTTGCCAACTCAAAATAGACAAGTGTGCATCAAATGGCGTCATTTGTGTTTGCTATCTCTATTGTATTTCTGTTGGTCACTGGAGATAGCAAATATAAAACACGTCATTTGATAGCTATTTGATGCACACTTTTCCATTTTAGTTGGCAACTGAGATACATAATCAGCACCCTGGTCAAAATCGCAGTGAGTCGCTGGTTACAAGCGGCTGGAGATCGTATCGATACTAGCTTATATGAGTGAAAGCGAACGTAGTTCCTAGTTACAGATCACAGCGGTCACTTTAATCAGCGGATCACTGTGACTTACTCCTGTTGTGATAATATCTCTTAGGATAGTTATTGAAATGAAACTATGTTAAGGACAATTCTATTCCAAATTGAACAACTGTGAAAAATAATGGATTTATTGGGATAAGGATTAGTCTCACAATTATAAAAACTCTTTCGCAAATAAGTCATGATTTTAAACTGCTATTAATTGCAATATAAAGCGTTAAATTAAGTCAGGGCTTTGACTTTATAGAGCTACACTAAACTTATAAGCTTCTTGGGTTACATTTATGATTTGTGAAAGAGTTTTTATAATTGTGATATTAATCCTTATCCCAATAAATCCATTATTTTTCATAGTTGTTCAATTTAGAATAGAATTGTCCGTGACATAATTTCATTTCATTAATTATAGATATTATCATAGTTTTAAAAGCAAACCTATTTACAGATCCCCACACTAATGAATTTAGTGAAAAAAAAATTGTAAAATTTTGGTTGTAAGTATAAATTTACTGTTATTTTTCTACTTATAAGTGAACATTTTAAAGCGGTTCAAAGAGTACATCTACTTACGAAGTTTCACCAGCGTAGCTCTTATGTTTTCGGAAAAAAATGGCGGTGACATACGGACGGACAGACAGAGGGTTCCGTTTTTTGCCTTTGGCTACGGAATCCTAAAAATTTACCGATGAAGAGCAAAAACCAGTTTTTAGTTAAAAAAGAGTTTTGTAATAAAAAAAAAAGCGTGATATGCTATGACACAATTGTTGCAAATACTTACTAATACTAATACAAATAACCCCATGCTTGTTTTACGATATAATGATTTTCTCTAAGCCAAGTTGCACGATCCTAGGTTACATTTAACAACATTTACAAAACCTATTATTCTTATTTATGCATTTAACTATGAGTTAATCTGTCAAATACAAAGAAATTGAATCTAAGTTACAAGGTAACTCAGAGTTTAATATTTAACTTAGGAACGTGCAAATGGCCCGTCTTTATTTGAACTTACAGAAAACTATTTTGTACTTTTTGTTGCGCCAAAGACGAAATCTGATTTCGTTTAGTTTTTGAACTATTATTTGTTTGACTCTACACTCTGTGTATTATTTTTTTTAATCCTTAAAGACATGTATTAGTTGAAAGTTTATTATATCGTTTATTTGTTAAATTTTATTTATTTCATATGGCAACGCTGAGGCCAATGCGCATGTCGATTGTCGAATTCGTCATATTCGTTTCGCTGTGGCCGACATCAAAGAATAGTCTTTCATTTTAATTCACAAATTTTGCCAACGGAAAACGATAATCTTAAACAAAAATGCCTAATCAAGTGCTGACTATAGAACCGCAAAATGAATTGAAGTTTAAAGGTATGTGATTTTCATTTTGCAGATTTATGAACTGCAATTGCCGCATTGGAACTTGATAGAATTGTAGTGATAGCTGCTGACAAATGGAGTTCTATTTCCAGCTATCGGCATTTTGTCAGGGTGCGGTTTTTATTTAATATTGGTTGCACATACACAGTAACAGTGTAAACCATATCGTAGCCTAAAGTTCAAATCTGATGTTATTACAGATTTTTGTAAGCAAATTTGACCCCCCAAACAATCAACATTTTCACATAGTACTTACATACAGTAACATCTTTAGTATGAATGAGCTATTTCGAAATAATCTCACGTCATTTAATTCCTTACAAGGTGTCAATATTTTTCTAGGAAACTTAACAATGAGTTGCAGAATTTATTATGTACATGAATTGAACTTTTGAACATTCACCTAGCCCAATAATATAGATATTGTCAAGTTTTAGTTAAATGTAAGATAACTAATTACTTAATTTCATGTAGTGACTTCACCTCAAGTTGAACATAGTAAATTTTATTAACACATGATGTTGTTTATTTATTTATTGACTTTGTGTATTTTTTTAATTTTATTATTACTGCACAACCTAGTTTGAGAGTCATTATTTAGTATATTGATGGTTTTGATACTTCTGTGGAAAATAAATATATCAAAATAAAGTATTAAAATGTATTGAATACTTTTTTGTCACTATTAAGCTGTTGGCGATCTCAACACATAACATACAGAAATAAAAGAAATAATGGAGTTCTCAATATTTAGTTTTGATGTATTCATTAAGTAATAAAAGAATGAACATTAATTTACATCTAATTCAAAATATTGTATCTGCTGTTGTATTAAAATATTACATGATAGACAAAGATAGATGATATACAAAGTTTTGTTATTACATAGAAACTATGAATTTATATGCTTAGTGTATTTCCTTTTTATACTAATTACATAGAAAATGAACACTAATTAGTTGCAAAGCATTTAGAGTGCCATATTGTAAACCATCTGGGAAGAGATCTGCCACATTACCTATTCCTGTTGCCAAAGTGATAGTGTCATGTTCCAGTTTGGAGAGTAGGGTAGCCAGTAGACTTAATTGGCCTAATGCCATGGCCACAAGACAGCAATGCACCTACAGTATCTATGGTATCTTTAAGCCACCGAAAATTGCTTGAAGATGAGCCATACCAATTACTTATATGCTTGAGTAATCTGAACTAAAACATATAACAACAATTCGCAGATATGATGTATCTTGGTTGAAAAAAAATTGATATTAATGAACATGTTTGAGTTTTCCTTTTTTGGGGACCAGTTTCAATTAACAAATAAAATTTTGATGGCTACTTCAAGTGATTGAATCCCTAATATATATCTCTGCCTAAAATTTGTAAACATTTAAAACATCTTGCTTTTGCTATAATTGCTATTTAGCTCGCTTTTGTAAGAACAATTTTAAACCTGAGGGTTTCAAGTGTAAGACTTGTTTTTGAAAAATTGGTCCTAAAGCAAATAATGACTAAATCCTCTATATGAAATCTGACAAGCATGTGATGAGCAGCCTATTCTGAACTACCTGTTGGGTGATAAAATCTTTGATTGTGTTTATCTTCTATAATATAAAAATGAATCGCTGAATGTGTTGGTAAGCGCATAACTTCCGAACGACTGGACCGATTTAGCTAATTCTTTTATTGTTATGTTATTTATCATCAGGAGAAGGTTTTTATGAAGAGAAAAACCGGGAATAATGCAGGGAAAATGGGAAAAATAATACTTTATTATTTCCCATACTGAACGGGTGAAACGAAGTTCGACGGGACAGCTAGTTTAACATATAATTTAAATACACTATTGATATCTTACATGCTCAATTACTTCCATTGGCCATTGATTTTACTTTTAAGAAATATATTAAATGCCTGGACTACTAAAAATATACAATGCATATAACATATTTTACCTTCTCACATGTACAGACAAATTCAAATGAACAATACAAATACAATATGTGTAAATAATATTAATATTTGTAGCAAAAACTTTGGACCCCTTTTTTAAAAAATTGTGTGAACGGAGAGTATTAAATTTGGCACACTTATAGTTTATGTATAGGAGAAGTGCAGAATGGTAATATTTTCGGATAATAATGCTTATAAACTGCATTAAATCAATAAATAAAAAATGACACATACAAGGGGCCTTCAATAATTACTTAGCCTCATCGCCCCATGGTGTTGTTGTTACAAAAGAGTTTTACTATCGTGCAGTAAATACTTTTTGAAGTCTATCAAGTTTTTGGAAGGGAAAACGCGCAGCGAAATCAAAGAGCTCTTGGATGCTATGTACGGTGACTCTTCTCCTTCGATGGCGACCGTCAAAAATTGGTTCAACGAGTTTGCTCGTGGCCGCACGTCGGTTTTTGATGAGCCACGCCCAGGTG
>NJDC01001279.1:636029-657982 GCA_002245475.1 Calephelis virginiensis
TTTGCTCGAGGCGTAACATCCCGGGCTCAGGTTGGCAACGCACCATTACCACCTTTGGTGTCTCTAGGTGGCGTGAATTTCTTAACATCAGGAAATCCGTCTGCTTGTTTTCCAATATCATAAAACAAAAAGAAAACGTTGATACCATAAATTTCATCAGTATTATAGGGATTTATATATGATAGGCGTTTATACTGTTTTTATTGTATGAACTGAGCTTAAGTTCGTGTTTCGTAAAGTTCATCTAATAGGTCAATAAATAGAAAAAAAAGAATCGGTGATAAGTGCTTATATGCTATTTTTAAACTTTCTCTCTTCTTCTCCTGTAGGGGTTGATCATGATGCACTACTGTTCGAGTTTGAAATTTGGTATCGATTCACAGCTATATTGTTATTGAGTTAAGAGTTTTTTTTTTTAAAAAAGTATCTTCACGCCCATATCCCCGAAGAGATAGGCAGAGGTACAACCAAGGCACCCACGACTAGCCGAAGACACTAAGTCCCACAATGTTATAGGTGGCAAGCCTATCGCCAACCGGACACATTTCCAATCCCGACCAACATTTTTTTTATTAAAAAATTGGAAAAATCTAGTTTTCTTTTTGTTGGTCGACCCGGGATTCGAACCCGGGACCTCATGCAGTCAACTCCAACACCCGGACCGCTAGACCACAGAGGCGAAGAGTTTTTAAACGCATGAATTCTACAATGAATGCTAAAGTAGTTGTAATGTACCTCTGCCTAATCAGTCGAGGCCTATATTCGTGGCGGTTTTTATCTTTTTTTACGATTTTTCTCAAAGAAAGGGCTAGTAAACTTAATTGGGGTGACTAGCGTAAAGGTTTCATGTGTTGATTTATATTGGAAGCTGGTGGTCGTCACATAAATTACCTAAAGAGAGAGAGGACGCCAATTATCTAAAACGATCGTTTGACATTTCTGTGGTTACATTAGGGTTACTCTTGAATCTCGATTTCATGTAAATTGGAAATTGGTATCGGGTATGTCAGTTTAGGTAGGTATTGAACACGGTATTAGTCCCAAAAATAATTTATGTTAATAATCGCCAGTATTGTGTTCAAGAGTACCTAGAATGACAGATCCTATTCCGATTTCCAATTTGCATGAAATCGAGATTCAAGAGTAATCCTACAGTTTCTAGTATATTACGTTCTTATCACATTAATGTCACAAAAATATATATTTTGGACACACTGTATATACAAAATAGAAACCACGTTGGATTAACGATGGCCGACCACTATATGATCCTTATCTAATCCTAAGTAACGCACGTTTTGACTATACCAGAGGTTCCCAAACTTATTTCATCTAATGCCCACTTTGAAAATCAGTTGTTTTGTAGCGCCCTCCACCTCGTTTTTTTTTCATGTCAATAACCTCAATAGTATATTTGTTTTGCCTGGAGTTAAAAACAACATTTTTATTCAAGATTTATACCCTCTGGGCTTACAGCGCCCACAAGGGGGCGTAATCGCCCACTTTGGGAAAGGCTGGACTATACCATTCGGAAACATAAAACACAAAACCTTCATCCAGAATGACTCTTCAAAACTTTTACCTAGTACCGGCCTAAAAAATACTAGTTACATGGGATTTAATAGCTCTAAAAATCCCCGTGGCCCTTTAACTTTAGTTTCTAGACAGATTTTTGCAATATTAGCGAAAACGTGACGTCTATAATTTGAGCGCAGCAAAACTACAGAAGAAAAGTAGGATACACAAAAGTGGAGATTTTTTCTATATTTCCCTGGTCATCCATTGTCAGATCTAGACTTGATGGCAACGGCTCTCTTAAGTACGTTTTTTGAAATAAAAAAAATTAAGGTCGGTTTACAAATGACGGAGAAATCGGTTAACATTTATAAATAAATATAGTAGTTAAAATTATACATTATGTACTGTTTATTGTATTAAAGTCATTTAAAAAAGTTAAAATAAAAATGGTTTCAAGTTTGTACTAAACGTAAAGACTAAATAAGTTATCCAAACAAATAAATGTCGATTGATTTTAGTGTAGAAATTGTGCTTGCTTGTTGGATTGCATTTGTATCATCCATGTTGTCACTAACATTACTTATGTAGTGTAAGTCAAAAGTACATGACTTCATTTCGAGTCCAAGCTTGGCACGTCAAAATTTCATTCCAGGATGCGGTTGAAGGTCTCATCCAGAACGAAGCAAAGAAAAAGGATGATGATCACACAACGGGATCTTTAAGCCCCAAAACGGTACCGATTGATTATCGTATAATTTATTTGCTGAGAAAAAAGCGGGCGTAAGAGCTTTTAGAGCTTCTAGCTGAAACATCAGTGTTGAATAGTTACGTCGAATCCTAGTTTTCGAGTAGTATTAGAATTGTATTTTGCGTAGCAGTATTCCAAAATAATGAAAAGATTAAATCAATTACCTGGGAGATTGAATTAATTACCTAGGAGATTGCATTAATTACCTAGGAGATTGAATTAATTACCTAGAAGATTGAATTTATGGTATCAAAAATACATCTGTTCTTTGTCTATGAACGCTTTAAAAATTGTGGTTAATATTCATAGCATAATGACCCAAACTAGTTGATATCGATGTTCCTGCTAGATGCTCTGTAACTCGTAAGCGTTATTAAAATAGAGAAATAAACGGAAACGTTATTTGATAAGTTTTGATATTATTGTTTGGTAAGTGTTAACGGTGCGCGTAGGTACCAGTATGAATAATAATATGTAATATTAATAACGAATTTCATGATCTCATAATTTTTTTGAAATGTCACAATGCAAGATTCACATGCAATTGTCGCAATGCAAATTTTTTCAAGCTTCTTCATTTTATGTTATAGTAGTACCATTCAAATGTTTCTCGACTAACGTGTGTCTTACCTACATAGTATAAAACAAAGTCGTGTTTTCTGTCCCTATGTCCGTTTGTATCTTAAATTTTTAAAACTGCGCAGTGGATTTTATTGCGATTTCTTTATAGATAAAGTGTTTAAAGGGAAAGCTTTATATATGTGTATTTTATACCCGTGCGAAGCCGGCGCGGGTAGCTAGTGTTCTATAATTGTCACTACCTTGAATTGTCTAAAGTATTATCTATTATATATATTGATTACTCTCAGTTTACAAATGACACGAAATTAATCCAACTCCAAATAAAGTAATATATATTATGCTTGTGTCAACGATAATAAAATATAGAAATAAGTTTAATAATTGAAAATACCCAGACCCATAAATACGTACGTTTATGTTCATCACATAAATCCATGCCCCTTGTCGGGACTTGAACACGCTGTCCCTTCGATGAACGAGGCGTTTAAAATTAAAAGAAAGGAAGATAAACATTGCTTTGCGACAACCAAATGTGTTTAAATGATAAAATAACGTTCTGAAATGTTTCTCTCTAATAACGCTTAATATCGCACGCCATATACGTTTGGAATATTTCCGTGTGGAAAATCGAAACGGAATTTCGAACTGAGCAAGTCCACCCAAAATTCATAAATCTATAAGCAAACAGTAATTTTCTGAACAATGTTTGGGGATATGCTTTGTCCGAAATTTCGTTTAGATTTTTCGAAACGGAATTTCGTAACGGTATTCCGTTTGTTCCGTAGCTTTTTCGAAACGGAATTTCGTAACGGTATTCCGAACGTATGTGGCGGAACTAAAGCTTTAGTTTTATTTCTCGCTTCGCAAACATCAAGCAGTAAAGCTAAACGTTGGAGGTCCAGCTCTCGTAGTTCAAAGGGTTGTAATGTATTAACTTTAAACCATTTTGATAGCTTGACTATGACAAAAAAAGGCGCTCGCGGAAGACCTATTGCCGTGATTTATTTCTCTTACGTAATACCCTCTCAAAACAGTTTTTTTCGACAGTTTTGTGCCGCTACGAAATTAGTCGCCCATCAGAAACCATAATCTTGTACACTAAAATCACAAAAAGAATAAGGGTACCCCTGTATCCAAGTGTAAACGTCAAGGGATATTAAACATGTATATAATGCCAAAAATAATTTCTTCATAGAACAGAATCCGAATTCATGGATTCTGTTTTATGGAAGGATTCAAACGTTTGAAGATAATACGTAAAAATATATAGAATGTCTAAAATAATTTCTGCATACAAAGACTTGAAGCTTAAATTTCCTACTGCTTTTTCGGAAAATTCACCTCATGGTAACGTTTTGTCGTCTTTTTTCCATTCTTCCTGGTGTATTGGTCAAAAATAAATGTAATAAGATAATATTCTGTTCTGACATGTGTGGTATGCATATATTTTATCAAAATTATAATGATTGGTGATGATTTTCGTGTGAATATAGATAACAATTTGAAATTCTCTCCAGAATGTTAATTATTTTCTTAAAACTTCTCATGATTTGAGAACTAAAACTGATTTTATTTCATGTCAGGCATTCTAATGAACCCATGACACATTAATTGACATTGATTTTTTTTAATTCTTCATTTCCTATTACAAATACGGATACTAGCTTAATTAATAACCTGTGAATATACATTTTTTAGTATACAGTAGTAGAGTTTAAATTCAAACATACTCTTTTGTTGTACTATAATTATATGTAGCTATAAAAAACTAAGCCCTTGGCGATAGGTATAAGCCTAATCACATGCCAATCACAACTTACTGACATTTTATTTTCATTTTTGGTTTTTGTTAATGTGTTTATGACGTTTATGTCGAACTCAATAATTCTTAAAAAAAATTACACCTTCGGATGTTTTGACAGTTAAATTCTTAGAGAAAGTATCATGATTGTGTAATTTTCAGGTTAGGATTAAACCTATTTAAAACGACGAGGGATAGCTGTCTGTGTTAAATTGGTGTATTCGTTTTACATTGTACACGGTAAAAAATTTAGAATGTTCATATAAAAGAATTGGCATTCTTACTCTACCTTTGAAGTTTGTAAATTGTTATAAGACCTAAAGTATACTGTCGGCTGTAGCCGAAAGTTAAAATATTAAAAATAAACTCACTAAATCCCACATGATGGTGTTTTTTATTGCAGTAGATTCAATTACATTCTGTGCTACAAACATAGAGACAATCCAGATTGTCACCAGTGGTGTTACTTAGAAAAACTGCGTTTTTGCGGGCGTATAGTTCTTATGAGAACTTAAAATTTATTAATTTTTTAGACTCAAATTTTTTTTAACATTAACATTGTATACAAACATTTTTTGTACCACTCTTTGAATGCACCCTATAGTCAGCACTTGTAGTACCTAACCTCATTATTATTATTGCCTTGTAGTGCATACTCATTATTATTTGCTTTATAAATAAAACTATCACATTAATCACACTATTATCAAAATATGTACACGTATCTTATGTCATAATAAAAAAGCTAGTTTTTTAATTTAGAAACACGTGGAATATCCATAGAGGTGTATGGATACATTTTTCGTATTTATTTCCAGAGTTCATTCCCGAAATCTGATAACCTGGAAAGCGATTTCATGAAGGTCACTAACGAAGTTATTCTTCTGAGAGAGGAAGAAAGCAAGCTAAGACATGAAAATCTTCGACTAAAGGTAATTTGTCTATGTTCTATTTAAAACTAACGTTCACAATAAGGATAGATTATAAGCTTATGGGTCATTGAAGGACACGTCGGCGAATGATGTAATCGCAAACTTGTGTACAGTTTAATATTAGTGTATCTATGAGTAATAGGCTTTGCGATTTGAACTTTACTGTTTTCTGTTCGTATGTATTTTGGCTTGTGATTGTCCGACATGTATTATATTTTATATTAGCTGTTGCCCGCGTGGTTAATTGTCCCACAGGAATATTTTTTCAGGATATCAACTATCCTATGTGTTAATCCAAATTACCCTCTACGTGTGTGCCAAATTTCATGAAAATCGGTTCAGTAGTTTTTGCGTGAAGGAGTAACTAAGAAACATACAAATTTTGGCATTTACAATACTAAAAGGATTAGGCCGCCTCGTCAGTCGAGAGGTTAGCGTATACGCTTAACTCCACAGCCCACACGCGAGGTTCGATTCGATCCCCGACTGGGGAAGTCATGACGAACATTTAGATGTCTACATTTCAGGGTTTCGGTGTTTATTAAATTTATTTTGTCTATTTAAGTATTTCTAGTATTTCTAGTTAACTTACACCCATAGCACAAAAATGTAATTTCCTGAAAATACGATTTGATTCAAATTGTGTAATTTGTTCAATTAATGTCTTCTATAGAAAATTTTCAAATCTTTGGACCGATAAGTCAGTAAGTTTCTTTTTGTCTTTAAAGTAAGACTCGAATAAAGGCATTAAAGGCGATGCGAAATTGATATTTTTTTACTATAAACAATACACTGAATATTAATGTTTATGTACAAAATATATTTTCTTTAGTATTAGTACCTAGTATCTGTATGTTATTTTTACCGTCAAAAAGTAATTGTTTTCCTAAAAAGATAATGTTACTAGAAGCTTAATAAACGTTAAATTGGGGATGGCAACACATTGTTATTTTTTGGTATCTTTAGGCGGTGAATAGCTTAAGATTTGAATTTTTCTCTTCCAAAGGCTTATTTTGTAGGAAGATACACCACAATAAACGTGTACATTATTTTGTTTGCTGGACATCTTTTGTCATACCTCAGCTTGCGCATCCGACAGGTTTACGTCCCTGGTAGTTGTGATAATTATGCCGGTTTTCTACTCTCTATCTAGTCTCTCTGTGGCTAATAAGATCCGTTATACACGGATATGTCCTTCGTGTACACAACTGGGCCAAAGCGATGTTTATTTTTTCTTTAATTCTTATTGCAGTGAGTTCTAGGACAGAGATTAATTGCCTGTTTGCCTTAATAGTACATAAGAGACTAGCATATGTATGTATTTTGTCATCAACACTTAAACTAGTTGCAGCTTTGCCGAGACTAGCCCGAATTGATACCAATCCTTCATTTATTCTTGATAGATAAAATTTCTATATTAGATACTAGCTATTGCCCACGTGGTTAATGGTCCCTCAGGCACATTTTTTCGGGATAAAAACTATTTTTTTATTTCCTAAAAATCGTTTAAGCAGTTTTTGCATCAAGTAGTTACAAACAAACAAACAGACATACAAACTTTCGCATCTATAATATTAACAGGAATTTCACTCATAATATTACATTAAAATAAGGTTACTTAACTTAAGGTACATAATGGCGGTCTTTTTCCAATTTGACTATTATATATAATATATCATATATGAATATATGTAAACTAAGCGTCACGTTGTTTGTCCACGATGTACTGCTAAGTTACTTAACCGATTTTAATTATATTTGCACAATCTTGTGCAGTTTGATCACAACTTGAAAGATAGGATAGCTTACATCTCTATTTATAATCACAATATTGTTTTATTTGTATAAAATGATTTGTTTATTATCTGACACTACTATTTAATGTAACAAAAATCATAGCCACCAGTGGTTAGGTCTGCTAGTGACTTATGAACTAGTGAAAGACTTCCAAGATGACCACATTTTATTGTTGAAATGGTTAGATTCGTCATTAATGCTATTTTTCATACCTTAATTGCTTATGCAACGTGCACAAATATTTTCGGATGCGATGGTTATAATTCTTTATTGTAGCAAAATGTGTAGCGATTTTTTGCTGTGAATTGTTTTTTTATAGCTAGAGGCATTGTGATGGAATTTATTTTATCGTTATATATAATATATTGTATATTAACTTGTCTGTGAAATTTTATGCTAAAATAACTGGTCGTATGTTGGTAGACCAATGTGCAGGAATTTACCCCATCATATATCGTATTACCTATTCCTATTATATCTTATAGGGTCTTTATTAAATTTATTCTGGTATCTATTTAAGTAATTCTATGTATTAAAATCGTTGACTAACACCCATAACACAAGCACATAATTTGTGTACTTTGGGGTTAGATTCAATTTGTGTAACTTATCCAGGGATATTTATTTATTTTATTTATTTGTATGAAATGTGTAATGACTGTGAAGGAAGCCAGACTGGTTTGTCAGGATCGTGAGGTTTGACACTCGATACTCTCTGCCTACTTCGTAAGGGGCTAGGCGTAAAGATATGTACGTATGTATTATCTGTTCCTGCTAACATACGTCGGTGCTTGGGTATGTTAGCTGGCAGACTAGCACATGTAGCCTAAAATCACGGCTATGTAGATACTAAGATAAATAAATTTATTTATTACGTTTACTTTATATTTTTATATTATATATTTCAATAAAAAAATGGTATTGTGTTCATCGCTATGCCAATTAAATTATGTTTCTAATCTCGCATAAGTAAATAAGAAGCATTTAATAAAATAGATAAACCATTAAAGCTTAATGTGTTTTGTTGCTAATACTGTATGTTATGGGTAACAAGTGAAAAGTGCCATTTGTATATATAATAATACATTTACTAAACCCCATGTTGATTCAATGTTGCCCTGTGTAAAAAATAACGATGTTGGTGTTGTGTTGTAAGTTTTAGGCATATCGCCTTTCTTGCGTTAGCAAGTTAACCAGCTTTCTGAACTCCTCAAATTACTTTTATTCCTTAACCTACCTTATTCTCCAAAGTACTACAATAATAGGTTATCATCACGCCAGAAATAGGTTTGTCTTTTACCTATATTTGCTGCAGTAAGCTTAAGCCTTCATACCTATTCCGCTATAACGTCGGTGCTTGCCGTTGACGTGTTCCGGTTTGGAGGATAAGGCAGCCGGTAAACTTACTTTACTCACCATTACAACGTTTGGTGTCTCTAGGCGGCGTGAATTTCTTACCATCAGGAAATCAGTCTGCTTGCTTGCCTTTTAATATCATAAAAACACAAAAAAACAAAAAAAACACCAATCAGGCCAGCCCAATGAGCGCAAGTTGTTGCTGTATTACATTTTATATAATATATTCTTTTTGGACAACAAATGTATTTTTTCTTATTAATTTTAATGAATTGTTCCATTTATATGTTACATTTCGTACCATAAAGGTACAAATATTTTTTATGTGTATGCAAAGCGATTTTGTGCCTAGTATGTATGATTGTGTACCTCTTCGGGGATATGGGCGTGAAGATACTTTTTTTTTTCATTTTTATTTACTAAAACTAAAACATGCGAGTAACATCATACGCTTTTTTATGTGATAAATTCAGTATAACAAGCGAATAAGCACACATCTTTCCTTTTCGTAAGAGACAACTGTGGCTTGTAGACACCGTGGACGTTATAGGTGCGATGTTACCCTGTGGCTGGGGTTTTAGTATCATTTTTCAAGTCTCCCAACTACTCTACCCGTTGGGCCGGTACATGACCCTGTCATTACGACAGGAATTGGAAAAGCGGTGAATCCCTATCCGGCAAGTTGCTTCAAGATACTCACCAGTGCAGTGCTCTTGCTTGCAATGTCCTATTTAAACTATGCTCGCCTTTTACGAGGTGCCCGATATAAATTCAGACGGTCTATATATTTTTTAGTTAATATTCTATTCTATTAATCAACTTGCATCACTACACGCAACTAAATTTTAAAATAAATAAGAACCTGAATGTGTTGAAGTTGTAATAATTAAATAAATAAATGTCCCTGGATAAGCCACACAAATTGAATCTAACAACAAAGTAAGCAAATTATATATTTGTGTTATGAGTGTTAGTCAACGATTCTAGTACATAGAAATACTTAATACCTGCCCCCGTCGGGAATCGAACCCGAGTCGAGAAGTTGGTCGGTGTAGTTAGGCGTGTATGCTAGCCACTCGACCAACGACGCGGTCAAATTACAAATTACATCTTTAATTATCAATAACATCGTTAGTGTCTCTATGCAGCGTATTTCATGTAATCGTGAAAAAGGTTTGCTTGTTTGTAATACCAAACTTGTAAGATAATGTTGTTTTACTAAATATGATGCCGATACTCTTGTATGATCTTTTCCATGGGCGTGACCATTTTGACGGATAATTTTAGTAACCTATCTGTTTAGGTTTTGGCGCCATCAAGAGAAAAGATGGTCGAAGTTTTTTTATAATTGTTTAATTTCGGGTTAATATTGAGTGAAATTAGTTAATTTTGGTGGCATTTTGTACAACTTTGTTTAGAGAAAGTGCACAAATGAAATAATCATGAAGAAATTAACGTATCGTGTATTTCCTCGTTGCCGCCAAATCTCATTACATGAGCTTATGTAAAAAGGCCACCGCTTTACCTAAGAGCCTGACATGACTTACTGACTTATGACTGATGACTAATTATAATTGATATAAAATTAGATGCAAATTTCTACTTGACTAATGGCAAAATACTAACGAGATTGCCAAAACCTAAAGTTACACTATAGTTACACTATCTGTTGTTACATCGAGTTGGCGAGTACATCACTCACCTTCGATCGGCAGACGATATTGTGGTCATTGCGAAATCGCTGGAAGACTTGAGCAAGATGCTCGGTGACCTCGATAGAGTTTCCCAACTGGTGGGTCTAAGAATGAACTTGGACAAGACGAAAGTCATGTCCAACATTCATGTTTCACCTATACCAGTTCAAGTTTGGAACTCAATTCTTGAAGTTGTTGATCAGTATAGATGTCGATCGCCGAATCCAACCAACTAATGGGCAGCGTTTGGGAAGCTAAAAGGCATCCACTTGTCTAAATTACCACAAAGCCTAAAGTCGAAAGTTTTCGACTAGTGTGTGTTACCGGTAATGACATGGAACTGAGATTTGGCCGTTAAATGTAGGCCTCTTAATAAGCTCAGAGTCGCTCAGCGTGCTAATGAGAGAGCTATGCTCGGTGTTTCTCTGCGAGATATGATCCGTAATTCGGAGAACGAGAGAACGAGAGTATCCGACATAGTTCAGAGAGTGAGCAAGCTGAAGTGGCATTGGGCAGGCCACATTGCTCGCAGAGCCGACAACCGCTGGGGAAGAAAGGTTCTCGAGTGGCGGCCCCGCACCGGAGGACGTATTGTTGGACGACCTCCCCGGTTTACTGATGATCTGGTTTAAGTCGTGGGGAGTCGCTGGATATAAGCGGCTGGTGACCATGACTTATGGCGCTCTTTGGAGGCCTATGGACGTCCTCCGGCTGATGATCACGATGACCATCTTATTAATAACCACAGATTAGAGTACTCCAAGGTAAACTGGTTTTATAGTCTTAATTACATAGTGAGACTATAATATCAACTTAACTTGACTAGGTGGTAGAATCTCGCAGCGACTCGCCCGTATTGGTACCACTGCCTTACCTATTCCTGCCGTCATAATGTCAGCGCTTGCCGTTGACGTGTTCCGGTTCGGAGGACAAGGTAGCCGGTAAACTTACCTTAGCTCGAGGCCTAACATCCCGGCCAAAGGTTGGCAACGCACAACCACCACCTTCGGTGTCTTTAGTTCACTAAAAAAGACACTCTTTGTTGATGTTTATACATAAGACAGTTATACTGTTCGACATATATTGGTAACTTATTACTTGTTCTGCTTATTGCAGCATTTTCAGGGCTGTCATCCTGCTGTAATAAGCGGATGCGGTATACTAAAGCACTATTCAATTTATGTGAAACGGTATATTTGTTTTGTGAATTTATTGAAGACGTAGTTCTACCAAGTGCCAAAAATAACTTTATTGAGTGATAAAATAACGAATAAGCACACGACTCTCTTGATAATTAATTTTCCCCGTGTTGGTCGGGGTTCTCTGTGTGGTGGGCTTTCGTCCAATTGCCAAAATTTACACCAAATGCCGTCTTGCCACGCAGCTCGTAAGAGCCATGCCAAGGTTAAATGGGTTATTGCCAACAAGACCACTTTTGATAGAATGTTCTGCAGAAACTTTCACAACCGTTTTACATTGTCATGGGTAAACTAGCATATTAGTCCTAACGTCCCGGCCATTTTTTTATGATATTGAAAGGCAAACAAGCAGACGGATTTCCTGATGACAAGAAATTCACGCCGCCTAGAGACACCAAAGGTGGTAATGGTGCGCTGCCAACCTTTGGCCGGAATGTTAGGCCTCAAGCAAAAGTAAATGTACCGGCTACCTTATCCTCCTAACCGGAACACGTCAACGCCAAGTGCTGACGTTATGGCGGCAGGAATAGATAAGGCGGTGGTACCAATCGCTGCGAAACACTACCACTTAGTCAGAAGTCACGGTGTTAGTGACGGTAAGCCTATGCTCGCCTTTTACAAGATGCCTGACGGGAAGGCAGATAGTCTGTTCTGCAAACGAGCCCGGAATAAAATAGCAACGTACCTGTATCATCTACGGTGTCGTCTATATGAGTTTGTGTATGGTCTACTCCACGTTTATCTTTTTTATAGCAAAATACAGTAAGCAAGTAGACGACACTCCGAGTTGTAAGAGATAACCATGGCTTATATATGTTTACCCATGATTTTTATGTATATGCAAGTCTACTCTCCAGACCAAATATCGCTGTGGCGGTAGGATTAGTTAAGGCCTGGCATTCTGACGAGTTGCAGCTCGGCACTGTAGCTCCAGAAGTTTCCACTGCACTATTTCTCAATATATTAGCAATTTAACTTTTTTTCCGTCTTCAAGGGTCAAACTGGTATATAGTCTTTATGACACCGTGATACAGACTATTAGAGGTAAAACCTTGGTGTATTTTAGTCTATATTTATTAATGTGATAGTTACTGGTGGTAATTTTGTTGCGCACTGACTAATTTTAAAAATCGTTATCTTCTTTCAAAGATAGTATAGAAAGAGATAAAACACTTGTAGTGCTGTCAGATTAATCTGTATTCAACATCTCCACAAACGTTTAATCTATCACTCGAAAAACGTTGATTAAAAACTTCTCAATTTGACATGTCCGTACTAATCTGACATGTCTAAAATGATCCTTCTCTTTTGTTTTCGTTGCATTTGAAAAAGATAGCACATGCATCTAAAATAAGTTTAGTTTGTGAACAGCAAAATCACTATATATATATATATTGGTCCTGTAGCCGTATAAACAATTTGTTTAGTGTTAAGTGTAGATAGCGCAATACCATATCTCTCCTGTCCTACACCATAAAGATTGAGTGGATAGTTGTTATATTTACCAGCTGTCCCAGCAAAGTTTTAATAGTTATTCTCACATTCAGGACTGAGACTGATCCAAAAAGATATGTGTAAAGTCAAACAGTTCTTGAGTTATAAGTATTGTAATAAACGTATATTTGTTTTTTTTTTTATATAGGAGGAGCTACTTCGCTTGCACCAGACTGTCGGATCTGAAGGGCGCGTGGGCCGCCGCCATTCCTACGGGCCGGAAAAGACAGAACAAGTTGCGATCATGCCGTGGATCGTGACCGCCATAGGGATGGCCTTCCTCGGCATCATCATCGGAAAGTTCCTCATGTGAATGGCCGAGCTGTATGCGGTGACCGTCTTAAGCCGCTGTTACACCACTCCCAATGCATCCCTCACATAAGGCAGCTTATACACTGTTTTTACTAGCCACCAGCGACTGTAAACGGTAGAACTACATTTATCCTGTATCTTGCTATATGTATTGAGTATGTTTGACTATCATAGCCAATAGCATTACAATAACTTACTGCGATTATTGCTTTTATAGGTGACCTTGAAATAAGTATTATTTGCTTAGAACAATTTAAAAAAATGTTATTATCTTATAACAATTTAAAAAATATAATTAAGAAAGAGCTTACTTATATCTAAATATCGGCAACACAGCTGTGATGCTCCCAACTCTATAGCGTCAGTCACTGACTGCTTGATCGTTGTCTCTTTTGTAAAATATGTATGTACTTAACATATCTGTAGTAGTAATAAATGATAAGAAAGATCTATGAAACTAATTACTACAAAAAAAATAAACACCCGTTAAACACATGTATTACTAAACGCTGTCTTCGCTGTCCATAATACGCTACCACGACACCCACGTGTAGCGCGGTTAGATGTCAATTTCAAATTGTGTTTAATTAAACATCTAAATTTATTTTTTGCAGTAAGTCTTGTTGATTATTATCGAGTTGTGTCTTGTACATATTTCAGAGCAGGTCAGCTGGCTCCAACTAATATCAGCAAATCATCTGGCCCTTTATAACTTATTTTTAGACTACATTATTGTTAAGGCCCCATACTTAGTCAGCCAGAAGAGCCAATCAGCGCACCTCCGTTCCATGATTACTATGAAATATTGCGCTCTTAAGTAAATGTCTTAAGCGCCAAATCACTATTTTTGACACTATAAAAGTAATTTGAAAAAAATATAAAAACTGAAACAGTTATCTTTTAGGTATAATACTTATCTATGTTTATGTTAAATTTGGTGTCGATATTTTCATAACTGAAGTAGATAGTTGGGTTTTGCTTTCAAAAAAGGGTTAACTTTTTGATTTTTTTCTATCGAGCAAAGTGAAATGAATCGTGTTTTGAAAACACTAGTCTTATAAAGCATATTAATGTTAATCTTGTGTATTTTTGTCGCCAAGATCCATAATGGCTTTGTATGAAAAAAACAGTATATTGCTGACGTATTTTAGCATACATGGCCCCTTAATGAACCTGTTTTTAATTTGAAACAAGCAACCTTTAATTAGGTAATCTCAGAAATAGATGATATTGGTACCACCGCCTTACTTGTTCCTGCAGCCTTGGGGTCAGTTGTCATGGTTCTTAAATAAATCCAACTATTGCGATGTAATATTAATCTGTTAAGTATTAATTAAGGACAAGGCAAATGGACAACAAATTAGAATTTGGCCTTCACTTCGGCCATACAGATCGTAAGTTTTAATAAACCATTATGTATAAAATCCGACTTGTCTGGTGGTCCAGCTGCAGTTTCTTAAGAATTAACTACTGTTTCTACTTCTGAGGCACCAAACCCAAAGTACAATAATTTGTTAAATATATTGCTTATTACAAAATCCGCTGTCAGCGCTGTTGCGGTTGCCCTGTTTCATGTTGGAGATATTGTAGACACGGCCTAAGATACTGGCCATAAACCAGCGTAACTGTCACATCCATCCTGTCTATAAGAGACTGTTGTTTTACCATCAAAGATAGCGCTTGTTCGGTTTGTTTGCTATCTCATAACAAAAGAAATTTTTAGAATATGCTGTATTTGAGGTGGTTAGTTTTTTTTACCGATGTCGGTTGGTTGGATCTTGTAATAAATGTATTTCTACCTAACAGTCGTTACTGCGAACCTTATGTATCTGTCGCCCAATTGTATAATCACGTAAAGATACTGCCCGTCGTTAACCTACCATTCATTATTTTTATAGTGTGTTCCAAACGCTTATCGATAATCGGCCATTGACCTTTGAGTGCAAGACAGGGCTAATCAACATTTCTTGAAACGCTTAAAAAAGGTTTAAGTTTGTTTTTGGACTTGCAGTCATTATGAAAATTCCTATAAACAGAATGATCTGTATATGATATACAAGCGAAAAAATATTTGATTTGATAAAAAAAAAGGTTTAACATCTCTTTAATGTACTCGACGCCAATCGGGGTGAGCTTCGCCTTTTACCACGACCCGCGCTTGCTGCGTAAATTAGAACATAATAGTAATATTTGTATGAAATACTACGCGTTTGGTTTCGTTCGGCACTAAAGTAATACTTGGGGTCAATGATTGATTTTCAGAGCGTTTGGTACATACAATAATTCTAATTTATCAGACCTATCATTTGTATGTTGTAAGTTTTTCCTTAGACAGGGAGAGGTACTAGATATATTTCTATTTCTGTAATTGTTTTGGTGTTTCACTCGTATGAAAATATATTTGAACTTGACATTTTTATGATTTTACTAGCTGTCCCGGCAAACTTCGTTCCACCTGTTCAGTTTGAATGGAAAAAAATGAGTTTTATTTTTCCCCTGCCATTTTCCCAGTTTTTCTCTTCATAAGAACCTTCTCCCGGCAATAACTAACACAATAAAAAAAGAATTATCCAAAAAGGTCCAGTCATTTGGAAGTTATGCGCTTACCAACACATTCTGCGATCCATTTTTATATTATAGATAATTTGAATATGAAATAAATATTATTATTTAATTATTACATGTATAGTAATGTGTGACAAACGTTTCACTTAAAATATATAACGACGGTTCCGAGATGACGAATGTATTTCTTGGGTAACCAAGTCGTATAACATATAAGTATAAACTAAGTATATTAATGCTTAACTAAAAATACAATTCCTGCTAGTTATTTTTATGGGTTTTTTTTTTAATTCGTTACGGTTGATATTTTCAAACTACTTTATTAAAGAGGGAACACGTACGAATATTCTTTCACAATCAATAAACGCATTAAACTAAAAAGTTTTACAAAAATAAACAAAATTTTATTTCAGTGCCTTTATAGTTACGTTCTGAAATTAGAAAAAAAAAACAGTCTAAACAAAATGTAAAGGTACAGATATATTTTCTACGGATGTGAAATAACCAAACGTATTGAGTTTTATAGGTATTGTTTTGTTTTTATTTCATGGAATATTTATTCAATCACTAGGGGACTTGTTATTTTTTATTGTTGCATCGTATATTGGTATTATTTGGTGATTGTACCCATTAAAAGTTCACCATGACTAAATATTTGACTATTGAAAGTGTTGATCTAATGTATTTTTTTATAATTGTGATATGTGCACCAGTTTAGTTCGTGATTCCACACAGATCAATATAAAGACAATTTGTAATAATCTTTTTAGACTGTGAGAATCGCTTATGACGTATATATATAGTGACTAAGCGCCTCTTGTGGTTCATAATCAACTTTAGTGGTGTTCTGTCTTTTTCTTTGGGAGATGATGTGTTGGACAAGCGATATGCAGAAATCCGTAGGGATTTTTTTACAATAGATTCACTTGAGTAAATTTCCGTATGGTGTTGTTGTTACATTAAACTATTATGCTATATTGTATCGTTTTCTGAAATAAAATACTTAATTTATTTGGAACTAGATGTTTTCCCGCGACTTCAAACTTTCATCCCCCATTACAGTCCTTTGAAGGTTGATTTTCGAAACAAGAAGTAGCCTTTGTTTGACTTCGGGTCTTTATCTATATGCATATTAGATTTCATCAAAATCGGTCCAGCGGCTTAGCCGTGAAAGCCTAATAGACAGACTCGCATTTAACATGTTAGTATGGATGTATTAGTACTTTATTTCAAAACTTCTTATGCTGTTTATTATATACCCAGTAATATCTAATTATTATAATTATTCTTTGATACTTTTTTCGTTTCTGTGCAGTTACATTTTGATATGATGAACAATAAATGTTACATTGAAACTACTCTGTTGATGTGAAAAATATATATTTGTTTTTGAACCACTTTGAAATGGCTGCCATTGGTGCCAATCCTGACACACGTTTAAACTTGTTTTTGACTAGCTGTGCTCGCGACTTCCTCCGCATGAAATTTAACTAAGATTTTCCTAAAATAAAAGTATCCTGAGTAAATACTAATTACATCAGCTACCAAATAGTGAAAGTCTCGTCAACACCGCTCCAGCCGTTTCTGAGATAAGCTGGACCAAACAGACAGACAAACATTGTAAAACAATGTTATTTTCGGATATGTACCGTGTATACATTTATATCCATCTAGCAAAAAGTGGTTATTTAAATATGGCAACCAATCGCTTAAATTTTGTTTACAGTAGATGTATACTATCTTTTTTAACCGAGTTCAAAAAAACGAGGAGGTTCTCAATTCGGCCGGTATTTGTTTTTTATGTATGTACACCGATTTCTTCGTGGTTTCTGAACCGATTTACGTAATTCTTTGTTGTTTAGTGTGGAATAATTTCGAAATGGTCCCACAAAAATTTGATTCAGATAGGCCTATTAGTTTTTATTTTATGAGCATTTTTATCTACTTTAACCTATCTTGATGTTTATTTTCATTAAATTTAATCATATCAGCTATAAACTAAAAAGTATTAAATAAAAATAACTACGTTAATTAAAACACTTCAAAATTAAAAAGTAAAAAATAATCAAGATTTAATATTAATTATTAATTATACACTGCCTATTACTTATGTGCCATTTAGCAATAGGTTTAAAGTCGGTGCCAAGCCTAAAACTAATAATTATATTATAAGTAAGTATTAAATTGGATTGACACATATATGTAATAGGCAGTATATAATTAATATTAAATCTTTATTATTTTTTACTTTTTAGTTTTGAAGTCGCTTTTAATTAACGTAGTTATTTTTATTTTCCAGTGAAATTAAAACAAGAGATGGGACATTTTGGACGTGTCATGTGTCAGGATCACGTTAATGCAAATTACAGTATTTTAGTTTTATAAAGCACCTACACCTACAAACGGGTGAAAACGCGATTATATGTGCGCGTTGTCCCAGCTGAAAATGGTCGAACTTCATAATTTGAGTTATATAGATAATTTGTGTATGACGTCGTGTAATTGTGTATGGGAAATAAAATTTTGTTCATCCACCCATCGGGGATAGCCATATTTTTTCCTGTAGAAGTAGAAAAATTAAATAGGTTCACAAAGGGCTATGAAGATTTTTGCTTACCTACTGTTTGGCAATTTGGTTTTTTTCAAAATTGCGTTTACTGATAATTCTTTCAAAAATGGATAGCTAATATCAATACAAATTTAAAATATTCTTAGAAAAAAACTCATGAAGTGTCACATTCCGAAGATGATAACAACTAAAGTTTTACTATTAAAGATTACGACTTTACGGGGCTCAGAAAGGTTTACTAAGAAACCACCTTGGGGAGCTTATAACTTTAAAATGTGACACTTTACGCGTTATTGTCTCAGATTATTTTTTGTTTGTATTGATGTTAGCTATCCATTATTCAAAGAATTATTAGTGAACGTGATTTTGAAAAAAAAAACAAAATGGCGGACAGTAGGTAAGCCAGGCTTCATACAAAAATCGTTAAGGCTCTTAAACATTAAACGTTAAACCCCTAGGTGTAGGGTATCTATGAATAGGTCTTCAAAATTGATATTGAGGTTTCTACTATATTTTAAAAATATTATATTTTAATAAAAATCACTGAGTAGTGAAGATTATGTGCCTAGCAGTTTCCTGAAGGTGACGTTATTGGGTTATTACCACCGAGGCAGTGTGAGTAGTAGAGTGAGATGCAGCAACTTGCCCGGATAGGGATCCACTATTTTACCTACTCCTGTCGACATAGTAACACTGTCATGTCCCGGTCTGAAGGAGAGGCACAGTAAATCTAACAACTCAGTCACAGGACAGCAACACACCTATAAAATCTATGGTGTTTATAGGCCGCATTTGTTTTATTACCAGGAGATTAAGCTCAGCTTCCTAAAGTAAAATTTGAATAAAAATACTAGCTCTAAGGTTATGAAATAGGGAATTGCCAACGTTGTTACCCAACGATGTATATGTATCAAAATAAGTGTTTTAAAACATAGGGATTAAATAAAAATATTTATTCGATACCCAACAATGGTAACTTAAAAAAAAATCGAAATTTTTCCCTATTTCTGGGGAAAATGTACAGTCGATTATTTTACAACATCTTTAAAATGGTGAGCAGTCCTGTGTTCCAAGTAGCACAAAATTAAGGGCCACTTGCACGTTCCTGTGTTTAAGTATTAACATTGAGTTAGCGTCTAACTTGGGTTAAATAATCTTATATTTGACAGTTTAACTCAGTATCAAATGTAACCCGGGAATGTGCAAGTGCCCTAGGTATGTCATTATTGCTTCTTTTAATTTAATTATTTAGAGAATCGGTTGCTTGTGAAAAGTAATTTTCAGGAATTTTTTACATTGATTATTTTTACATTTTTCAAAAATCAAAAATGTAACGTCATACGTCGTCGTCCGCCCGCGAATGACTAATATTTTACCGTCTTAATACCTATCACCGTATTGTCTTTATATTACTCGCTTTATTTTCACGGGCGCATTGCCATGTCTATACTTTTTTTATTGGTTTGAGTCCCACAATTACAATTTTTATTTAAGTAGTTGTTGATACCGCTATTTCTTAGGGACAATTTTTGATATTTTAATCAGAACTAAAATTTGTTTCATTTGAAAAAATAGCATACATCTAAAATACACTGACCGCACTCGTAACAATGAGATTTGAGGAAAAGTGGGATGGAAAGAAAGTGTTGATGTTAAAATGAGCAAGGGCCGGACTCGGACATGCAGAAAGAATGGCAGATGAAAGATTGACAAAGCAGATATACAAAGATGTAGGTACCCGAGGAGACCTAGGTTGACATACCACGATTAAATCGTTTAGGTGTTATCCGAAGGTGGTGTCAAGAGTCTCCGAAACCAGCGTGTTTGTATGAAATGAGAAAATGAAAGTGGAGGAAGCCAGGCAGGTCTGCCAGGATCTTGAAGTTTGGCTCTCAATACTCTTTGCCTACCCCGTAAGGGACTTGGTGCGAAATTTATAACAATTGTGATACATACCATAAACAATATCAACTTAACTTTATTACTACGTTAGTCCATATTTATTAATCAGTTCTACCGTCTTATCAATAAGCATGGAAATATATACTTACCAAAAAAAATTCCCCGCCTTCAAAACTAGACGCTCATTGGTCGAAAATTGACCATAATAAATTTGAATGATAAGTTATTCAATATAAATTGTTTTTGATAAGAACGCCATCTTCAATTGTCAAGACTAGGTAACTATTTTGTTTCCAAATATTATGAATATAGTTTGTGAGCTATCTGTTATCTTTTATGGTTATTAATATTTTTGTTTATGTGTATCAAATGTATGGTAGTATGTTATAGTAGTAGTATGTGATATTTATTGATTTAATGCACTTAAAAACTCAAAACTCTGATGATCGGTGGCATTAGGTGTAATGCTAACCCTTCGACCAAAGAAGCGATCAAACCTTACAAGATAGTAATCGCCGAGTACCAGATTATCCACATTGAGCTGGCCAGTTATAATGTACAAACCTTATCGATACGCAAACCTTAAGAGAGATTCCGTACTACATCCGATCCGGATCCGTGAAAATAGTGATCTAAAAAAGTCGGACAGAATTCGGATATTGCTTTCGCTCTAGTACGATCCAAACCCGTGAAAACTCGGATCGTATTACGTCATTTTATACGGAGCCACAGCAGTGTTCACGTCGTTGATCATCAGAGAAAATTGAAAATAAAATTTATTTATTTGGGGAATGTGTTTTAACGAGATATACATATTCTACCATATTTTGGTGTGCAAATATTTTAATATTTATAAAAGATGGTATTTTAATATATATTTTTTTAACTCGTAAGCCAATTATTTATATTAATAACTAGTTTAATTATTTATTAACAAAAATTTTAAAACTTTATTTAAATTTAACCCTATCTACCGTAAACTACCACCATTTCTAAACCAATCAGGGGAAGAAAAGACAAAACGAGCTCCTCGGTAACCAGTAGTTACTCTTGAATCTCGATATCATGTGAATTGGAAATTGGAATCGTATATGTCACTTTGGGTACTTTTGAACACAGAATTAGGGGATTTTTAACATTTAGTTACAAATAAATTCAACGAATAGGATTAAATAATTTACTATTAACTAAATGGTAATAATTCGCCAGTATTGTGTTCAAGAGTACCTAAAATGACCTATTCGATTCCAACGTCCAATAATGCATGAATCGAGCTTCGAGAGTAACCCTACAGGACTTTAATAATGTTTGGTTATTAATTATATGCAATTTTTTTACTATAATTTCTTTTCTACAAGAAAATCCTTGACACTATAATGTGTTTTCTCCTACAATAAGTCAAATACCTATACCTAGACAAATACCATGAGTCCATTCGCAGACTCAGAAGCCGTTAAGATTTTTGGGTGCATCGTCTCTTGCAA
>NJDC01001280.1:13008-23992 GCA_002245475.1 Calephelis virginiensis
CTTAACAAAAGATGTTGTGTGTCCTACTAAAGGCTGCAAAACCTTCGCAACATGTTTAGCCAAATCATATGTTGGTGAGCCTATTTGGCTAACTATAGGTCTTAATGGAACTCCCTGCTTATGAACCTTAGGTAAGCCGTAAAGTTTAGGTGGCTGTATTGCACGTGACCTTAGCAACAATTTACAAGAATCTTCACCTATAGCACTCCGACACTCATGAATCAATTTCCTTGTCTGACGCATCACCTTATTAGTGGGATCATGATCAACTTTTTTATATGTTAAATCATCACTTAACAAGTTTTTAATTTTGGTATCATAGTCGGTACTATTGAGAATGACCGTCGCATTTCCTTTGTCAGCCTTTAAGACAATAATATTTTTATTTTTCCGTAAATCAAACATTGATTGCCTTTCTTCTTCAGTAATGTTTGAGCAGGGAGGGTTACAGTGCCTAAGAATCATAGATACTTCCTGTCTTAGCAACTCAGCGTTATTTGGTGGTATTTTATTCCGTGTTATAACCTCCTCCACATTACCGATAATATCGACAAATAAAATAAAAAGAGATCGTGAGTATCCCGTATAAATAATTAAAAATGTCATTCTGGGTCTATTTTTTTCTTTTTTGTAGAAATTTAATTCAAGCACAAAGCCAGTGCTAAATTAAAAATACCCTTAAAAACATGTCGTGGAATAGTAACTATAAATATTACTAAATGTATCTAAAAAGCTATTATCGATGTTAGCCATAAGCCAGTAAGTAAGCGTTTCATAAAATAATAACAGGTTTCTAATACAATGTACATAAAATGTGTTTAGTCAAGCATTATCCTTGGCGTTCACGTGAGACGGTCCACCCAGTACATTAAAGAAGGGATAAAAGCATAGCTGAACAATAAAAAAGGTAGCTCCCCTCAACGTGCGTGACCACAAACCCAATGCAAATTACACTTCCATCCATTTTATACAATAACACCAAATGAGCCCTTTTAACGCGACATGGGAAATCGATAAAAGTATAATTCTAACCTTCTTGTAAGCGGACTATAACAAAAGTAGTTGTTAACAAGGAAATGACGTCATTTGCATAAGTGTCATAATATTAATATAGTCCTGTAAGTAATCCCACTAATATTATAAATGCGAAAGTTTGTGTATTTGTTTCTTACTCTTTCACACAAAAACTGCTGAACCGATTGAAATTTGGAAGACACATAGAGCAATTTGCCAATTTGGACAAAAAACAGGAAATTGTTTATTTTTCTAATTTTATAGTACAAAAACGTTGCCCGTGATTGGATATATACTCGGTTGGCAACAGGCTTGCCACCTATCACATTGTGGGACTTAGAGTCGTGGGCTCCCTGATTGTACCTCTGCCTACCTCTTCAGAGATATGAAAGTAAAGATACATACTTTTTTAAATTTAAATATCTGCAATCTCTGGTCTGGATTTGTATTATCAGTATCGTTCACACTCGTAACACGAGAAGATAATTTCTTTCCTTTGGATTAAGATTCAATTTGTCTATCTTGTCCATGGATATTTATTTATAATTAAAATAATTCAAAAGCGTAGATTTTTGTATAAAACATGGCTGCATGGGTCAATAGATTTTACAAACCTGAACAATAACAAAATATTCGCTTATTTATATTCACTGTCAGTACTTAGCTAATCGAGTTGAAAATTTCCACGTGAGAATAATATAAGTAAAGTGCAAAGCGCTGTAGAATCGTGTTATATTAACGCTTTATTATAAGACTTCTTCCAGGAAAAGTTTCCACGTAAAGAGAACTCCGTTCCACGTCCATATAAATTATCTACGTAAATTATGCTATTATGAAATTGTCTTAGAAATTCGGAGTTTAATTTTAGGGGTTTTATAGACATATCAACTTCATGTCATAAAAGTTACCTACCCTCAGGTGCATATTTCGAAAAATGGTCCATGCTTATATTATAATGCGAAAGTCTGTCTGCTATCTGTATGTATGTCTCTTTCATGGCTAAACGATTTTGATGCAAATAGCCTTCCAACACTCAATCCCCAAACCCTGATCTAGCAAGTCAAATAGCTACCTATTTTTGAAATCTTTTTATAGAAGATATTCATAGTATAAATTTCTGATTATTATATTTAATATTGATACGAATGAACATTTGAGATATATTTGATGTTTTTCGTCGTCGGCGCTTAGTAAAACTTCCAAATATACACATTTTTAAATGAAGAAACTCTTGTATATTATTATATATGATTATAAAATAATAATCAGTACAAGTATAGTATATAATAATAGTATAATAAGTAAATATATTATTTAGTATTTTATAAAATAACCTACCGGCTTCGCTTATAACGACATCATCAGTGCTAAATCTTAAACTATCTGCTAATGCTGTTATACATGGGGCACACTAAAAGTTTTACACTTCGGGCTAATCGGAACTATTTGAATTTCGAATGTTATATTTTTAAAACGTTGCAAACTTCTTAGTAACAAAAAAAAAACAATTGGCGGGAAATAATTTGTCAATTGTTTTTTTTATCACACATCAAAGTTCTACATACGCAACGAAAATGAAATGAAGTCGAAAAGATTTTAGAGCGATAATTTTTTTATGATATTAAAATTTCTCCTACTCCACAAGACTGTGCCGCGCGTCTTCAAAATGCTTTTGAGAGAGATGCACCTTGTTGGAGCACCGTGTGGCGATAGTTTGCTGAATTTGAGAGAGGTCAAGTTTCTTTACTTGACGAATTTCGTAAAGAGCGGCCTTCAACTGTCGTCAATGTGGCAATGGAAGATCAAAAGAATGTTAATGCCAAGTGATATTCTACCATTTGTTTATCCAGGATGTTAGAAAAAGTTCGCGAAAGACGACCCAAAAGTCGCATTCTCCTACACCATGATAACGCTTCTTCACACACGCCCAATATAACAAAGTCATTTTTACCTTCCGAAAAAGTACATCTCGTCACTCATCCTGCGCATAGCCCCGACCTAGTACCCTTTGATTACTGTATTATCACCAAAATCAAAGATTTTATGAGAGGTTTTACTTTTACCAACTCCGAAGAGGCAGTGATAGCGTTCAATCAGCACGTAGAAAACATGCCTTCAGATCTGTGGTCATCCTGTTTTAAAAAATGGTTCGATCGCATGAAATATTTTTTAAATTGTGTAGGAGATTATTTTCTAAAGCAATAAACATAATATTTTGGCCACTACTTGTTGTTTTTATAAGTTATGCTAAACTTATGGTGTGACCCACGTAAGCGAAACCGGCAGGCTATTTACAAAATAATAAATTATAAGTGATACGTAAAACGGTACAAGTGTTTCTTTATTTAAAAATATGAGAACATTTGAGATACTTAACATTTGTGAGATTTTTAGATTTCCTCTTACCCGCGTACTCCTTCAGTGTTAATAACATAATTATAGCATTCGGCGATGGATAAACAAGGCTTTTTAAGCGCTAACAAGCGCATGTTTGCAATTTAGAAATCGCGCCCTTCAATGGAAAAGTAAATACACGTAATATCTCACGTTCCACCTTGTGTTACCGGTGGATTTTGCCGAATCCCCTACCACTCGCCCCCTCAAGCCTTACGTGATTAATAGTCTATTTAACATAAAATTAAATATTATTTAAATTTCCCTTGACTCAAACAAATTTAAATATCCTTTTTCTTATTAATATTATAAATTAGCTGTTGCCCGCGTTTATAATATTAATGGGATAGGATGCGAAAGTTTGTATGTTTGTTTGTTACTTCTTCACGGAAAAACTGCTGAACCGGTTTCCTTGAAATATGGCACACATATAGAGGATAACTTGGATCAACACACAGGAAAGTTTTTATACCGAAAAAAGGTTCCTGTGGGATCATCAACCTCGCGGGCAATACTCCGGGTAACACGCTAGTCTTCCATAACTTCAATAAACAAATGATTTCATTTTACTTAAAAAATGGTATTTTAAGTAATGCACCGATTATAAAAAAAAGTATCTTCACGGCTATAGCCCCGAAGAGGTAGGCAGAGGCATAACCTGGGCACCAACGACTAGCCGAAGACACTAAGTCCCACAATGTGATAGGTGGCAAGCGTATCGCCAACCGGGCACATATCCAATCCCAAGCAACGTTTTTTATATTAGAAAATTGGAAAAAACCCAATTTTCTTTTTGTTGCCCGACCCGGGATTCGAATCCAGAACCTCATGCAGTCAAGTCCAACAACTGAAACCGCTAGACCACAGAGGCACCGATAATATTTCATAAAATTCTGTTTCAGATTGAATAATTAGGTCAATTATTGATATTACTGGACTACAGTATTACGTGCCCTGGGTTGGCAATTCTTGAAGGAGATCGACTACAATATGTGATCAAGTTTTTGACGTTGCAAACTATCGCTAATTTCCCCAGAGATTTAACCTACTGCCGCAATAAAGAAACTATATTATTGTTACCCCGACCTATTTTTATCATTACATATATACATAGGACTGCTCGTATTAGTACTCGTACATTAGACCTTAATATTGTGTAATGAAATTGCAACATGAAGGTTTCTTTTTTGTAACAGATTTTAATTTATGTTTAGGCAAAGACTAAAATGGTATAATTTGATCAGAATAAATCCCTACTTACATTACAAATGTAAAAGTTTTTATGTTTGATTGTTTATTTGTTACTTCTTCTCGCAGAAACTGCGTAATCGATTTTCATGAAATTTGGCACATACATATATTGTAACTTATCCCAAAACCGTTGGAACATTAACCATGCGGGCAACATCTATTAGATAATAATCAAAAACGTGTTAAAGTAGAAAGGAATTAAAAATTTCGCCACGGGACTTGAATCCTCAGTAGCTCAATTGGTTAGAGCATTCGTCGGCTTGAAACGAAGGGTTACAGGTTCAAAACCTGTCTGGGGCGAAATTTTTTCTTTCTTTAAAATTTATAGAAATTTATCCCAAGCACAGGGCAAGTGCTAAAAATAAAAATACGTAACGTGTTAAAAGTTATAATAATATATTACCGAATAAATAAGATACTTACATTTCTTTACGCCAAATCCCTGGCGGATAGGCAAAGAAATCGATTGCCTAGTAATACGATTTCTTCGGACCTCTATAGCTTCCTCCAAATTAATACAAGCGCACTGGCTTCTGAGACTGTTGAAAAATATAGAACAAATGAATAAAATAGTATCATTCCCCGTATTGGTCCGGGTTCCTTTGTAGAATAGACCATCTACCTTCCTTGCCAGGCAGCTCGTAAAAAGCGAGCATAGGCTCACCGTCACTTACACCGTGACATCTGACTAGGTGGTAGAGTTTAGCAGCGACTCGCCCGGATTGGTACCACCACCTTACCTATTCCTGCCGCCATAACGTCATGACGTGTTCCGGTTCGGAGGGTAAGGTAGCCGGTAAACTTGCTTTTGCTCGAGGCCTAACATCCCGACCTCAGGTTGGCAACGCACCATTACCACCTTTGGTGTCTCTAGGCGGCGTGAATTTCTTAACATCAGGAAATCCATCCGCTTGTTTGTCTTCCAATATCATAAAAAAAATAAAAAAAAAATCACGCTTGCATCACCGGGAACGTACTTACAACTACAACCTACGACTAGCCCAACAACTTAAATGTAAATGGCCAATCTATTACCAACCGGGTACACATCCGATCCCAGGCAACGTTGTTTTCATTAGAAAACTAGTTGATCCAATAGAGCTTGTCCTGTTCTATGAATTTTGTTTTTTTATTTCATACGAATCTTTTCCTGCCAATAACTAACTCAACAAAAAATAATTAGCAACATTGGTATAACATATCACGAGTGATACGATGACCAACGGATAAAGAGTTTTTATTTTTGTTTATGAGATTGAAAAGTCACATTTTCATTATGTTTTCCGAATCGTTCGATCGCCGTATCGAACCCGAAACCTCAATTAGCCAAGAACAATAATAGGGCTACCAGTCAACAGAAAGAACTGATTAACATTTATGGACAACAAACATACTTAATTGATGACTCTAAACTAAGCAAATTACATATTTTAGTCTCCAAAGAAGAGGATTTTTGACTCGACTATATTTTTTGTAATTGTTTTTCACACTCTGATACTTGACAAATAACAAACAAATGTTGGTAGTTATCAACTAGGCCAAGAAGCTTTATATGAAGTTTAATAAATATGAACTACCTTGGAGTCATAACCTGCCTTTCGGAAAAAGACTTATCAAAACTAAACTTTTTGTTCGTTTGAGAATTGTTGCCCAACCTGGGGATCGATTCCGGGACCTCAAGAAGTCAAGTTCAGACCGTTATGTCCTATAGGCGATATGTAATTATTTAAGTGCAATAAAACTGTAAATATAAGTTCAATTTAATAATAAGGTCTCGATTTTATAAGTCTGTTTCTGAAAGGCATGTCTTAACTACAAGGTAGTTCATATTTATTAAACTTCATCTATAGCTTCTTAGTCGATGACGATCAAAATTTGTTCGTTATTTGTCAAGTAATATAGAATAAAAAACAGCATAAAAATACAGTCGAATCGACAATTCTCTCTTTATGAGACTATAAAGTCAAGTCCAACATCTGGACTGTTAGATCATAGAGGCGATTATTTATTTTGAGTTATTCTGAAACAATTTAATGTTTTTTCATTTGAAAGAGCCTACTTCAGAGATGGTTCTGTTGCCACCAAATGGATAGGGAAACCGAGGAAAATAATTATTACATACTTAG
Organism: Calephelis virginiensis; assembly: GCA_002245475.1. Lineage (NCBI taxonomy): Eukaryota > Metazoa > Arthropoda > Insecta > Lepidoptera > Riodinidae > Calephelis > Calephelis virginiensis. The sequence continues at coordinate 19,794 of NJDC01001280.1, forward strand.
ATGACTTAAAATTAAAACCAGTTTCTATTAGTTTTATTGAGGTTAAATTGTGTGATAAGATCACAACAAAATCGGCACCTAAATATTTGGTAAAATAAAACTTAAAAACTATTTGATAACGTAGCCTCGATTTTTTATTAGTCAAGATTTAAACTAAATGGACGAATTCCTTTAGTACGATTAATTTTTAATTGCATCTGAAAATCTCTACTTATCAAAGGAATCCCATTTAAGGCGCGAAGTTTAAAACCTTTTATTGCGTGCTTACAACTTTCTAACCCTAATGGGCGAGCGCGATTTTGCTGACAAATAAATACGTACCGACCTACCCTCTCATAGTAATTGTAAATGTGGCCACTAAAACAGCGACACTCAAAATTTATTTTTAGTCATTATATTTTTCCTTCTATAATTTATAATAGTAGCAGTAGTATCTTCACGCCCATATCCCCGAAGAAGTAGGCAAAGGCACAACCCACAACTAGCCGAAAACACTAAGTCCCACAATGTGATAGGTGGCAAGCCTATCGCCAACCGGGCGCATATCCAATCCTGAGCAACATTTTTTTTATTAGAAAATTGGAAAACCCAAACTTTCTTTTCGTTGCCCGACCTGGGGTTCGAACCCGGGACCTCATGCAGTCAAGTTATTATAATAATGATGACACATTTATGTGTCCACTTCCACTTTACCGATTTGGCTTTCCTCAGTGTACCCGATGAAGTATATTCCCAGGTTAGCCCATAGCAGGTAATTAGGGTAAAATCGTTTATAAACGTCCCAAAAACCATTAATTTTTTTAAACCTTTTAATTCAGACACAGCTTTCTTAAAATTAGAATAAGAAAAATCTTTATTCAGGACCATACAAGTGGTACATGTGTGCATTTTATTAACTACTACCGAATTGGAATCACAAGCTTTTATTTGTATTTATCACAAGATTCACAATTTAATTATAATCTCATCTACCCTACACTGCCACCATTACAATAATTATAGGAAAAACACGTTTTTCTCTGTGATCTAGAAATTTGGTACTGACTACTTAAGGTCTCGGGCTTGATTCCCAGGTTAAGCAATTGATTTTTTAATTGGTTATGAATTCATATTGGTTTCTTTTTATAACACGTGTCGATATATAAGTTATAGTGAAACGCATTAATTTGTCAAGTTATGTTCTTACGGCCAATGTAAATAACGTATCTCAATCTAATGGATTTCAAACAATCTAGATAGCTGCGTATCCGGCGGCCTATCCTATACCTAATTGCCATATTTATCCTGTCCACAGATATGTTATTAGCAAGCGATAACATAAAAATGGATCAAAATATCAATCTTGAAGAGCAAGTTTCGGATTAGGATTGATTATTAATATTGACCGTTAATCAATAAAGTAAGTAAGTATCTTCATATCTGTATTTTGGTCGCCTTTGAAGCATAGTCCTGGTTTCGATCGACAATAAACAATTTTTCTCAATTTTCTAACAAAAATAAGGTAGCCCAAGATTGGACATTATGAGACTTAGTATCTTCGGCTAGTCGTGGGTGCTCTAGTTGTCTGCTTCTGTCTACCTCTTCGGGAAAGCGGCCGTAAAGATAATTTAATGTTTTAAATGGATTCATCGCCTCTGTGGTCTAGCGGTCCGGGTGTTGGACTTGACTGCATGTGGTCCCGGGTTTGATTCCCGGGTAGGCCAACAAAAAAAAATGTTGGTCGGGATTTTTTTTTTGAATGACTAATTTGTTGCTAATCTTACGATTTTTTACAACTTCACCGAACTTTGTGGGCCGAGCAGAGTGCTCAGCCCGAGATATCATTATTTAGATGGATTGGTCTGTTACCTACAACGCCAGCACCAAGGGCTGTCTCCCGGGAGACCGTACCTCGACTTGGTGCTGCGTTCTGGTTACTGGGTGGACTTGGTGGAGGAGTATTTGTGGCTCGTCGCTCGGCGTTTGGCGCCGGGCGCAAGAGAGGTCTTCGTCGCCGAGACCGGCGGCGACGGTGTAGTGTTATGTTAAGGTGATGTGAGATTGTCGTGTTCCGGTTTGGAGTTGGGAGAGTAGCGTTTGCCGCGGTTATTGGGTCCAGGGGATCCGATAACACGTGGCGAGGTCTTCTATGATCGGGGGGAATGGAAATGTGCCCGGTTGGCGATAGGCTTGCCACCTATCACACATTGTGGGACTTAGTGTCTTCGGCTAATCGTGGGTGCCCTGGTTGTGCCTCTGCCTACCTCTTCGGGGACATGGGCGTGAAGTAACTTTTTTTTATGGATTCACCCATCTACCCTTGAATGATCGTAAACCTGGTGTAACCTAATTTATTTTAATTTTAAAAATAAGTTCGCATTCCTTTCTTAATCAACTGTACTTTTTGAAAAATTTATTATCATTAATAAATATAACATTTAAATACCATATTGTAATTCAATTCAAAACCTTATTTTTAATTTCTAATGGCCACAAATTTAGAGTTCAATGGCATGCAACACGATAAAGCGGTAGTTAACATAAAAGGAACAAGAATTTCTCGAGCAATAAATAGAAACGCCCACAGAAGTGCGTGACCACAAAAATCATGTAAAATAATATTTATTTTGTTTTTAAAGGCCAAATACGACAAGAATACGTTTTTTTTAATTAGGTTACTTATCTGTAGATCAATTGTGATGTTTTAGAAGGTCAAATTACTGAAGTGTTTTCCAAATACTCATTCGTTTATGGAATACCCTCATCACGCAACAATTGAACGATAAATGCTTAGAACGATAATGAACGACAGAAATAAAAATAATGGTTGTAGGGTTGAACTGTACAAGATGGGCGATTATCATATGTTTAGTTGTTATTATGTGAAGTGTCTATATACCACGTTTGTCTCTTAAAATCAAGAGAGCTTGTTCGTTGATCTCTAGTGTTAAAAAGGAAAAAGAATATTTGAATATTTTCTCTTATCTCATGAAGTTTTAAATGTTTTCCATGTGATCAAGGATGTCTGTGTATGGACTTTTGTCTCCCTACCTATGATGATAGCTCGTAAAAAGGAAGTATAAATTAAATAAGAGGAGTGCTGTGCAGTAACTTGCTCGGTAAGGGATTTATCGCCTTACCTATTCCTGCCATTAATGACACTGTTATGCTCTGGTGGGTAGGATAGTCTATAGACTTTCACAATAAGCTTAACATCCCGACCACAATAAAGGAACATGTCTATTTTAAAAATTATGGACGTATTCGATGGTATCTGGAAAGTCCTGGCAATCTACTACACGACAGCTACAGGTAATTTACATGTTACATCTCGACGCCTAAGTTAAGTTAAACGAAAGTAAAACCAAATTTAGCCTTTTAGAGTGATTAAAACTCCATAGTTCGTCCTTATTACCTTTCTACCTACAGTCCATTAATCAAGAGCTAGATTGTATTTTTAGATGTATTGGCTTTTAAAGTAACATGGTTTGATATTTTTGTCAAGCCATTAGTTTGGACATAACTATTGTAGCTCGTTTTAAGTTAAAGGTCTTCTCTAAAAGTATATTACATCATCTATCATAAAAATAAATTTTATGTTCGTTACACCGGTCTTTTTGTATGGAAAACATTAAAATGTTGGTTTTATATAAATAAATAAATAAACGAATATTGCACAAATTGAACAAGTAACACAAATTGAATCTAACCCCAAAGTAATCAAATTATGTGCTTGTGTTATGGGTGTTAGTCAACGATTTTAATACGCAGACACACACAAATGCCTGCCCTCGTCGTTAATCGTTAACTACTCGACCAAAGAGGTGGTTTAGCTAGTTTTTGCTTCAGACCTTTCCTGTACTTCCAAAAATAATGTACAAGCAATATTAGCCAAATCAGTCTAGACGTTTGAAAGTTATGCCTCTACGGACACTTTCATGATTCATTTGATTGAATTATTTATATTCCTTCCAAAATAATTATTCAAGATTTATGGAGAGAGTTCAATACATTACATATATATTATGAAGATATTCATATACAAAATAACGTGATTGAAATAAATTTTGTTTTTTTTAAGTTATAATAAACCTTCCTAGTTCTTTTTTGGGAAGGTAAGTCACGATTTCAAGGCGGTTCCGTATAAATTTTATCAAGATCTAACTAATGGGTTTGTGAGTTATACCTACTTATTACTTTTCATGTGCCTTGACGACTTC
>NJDC01001280.1:37926-69581 GCA_002245475.1 Calephelis virginiensis
CTTTCATTCTAGAAATAAAAAGAGACGAGTATTTTATCCCAGACGAGGGTTTTGACAGGACGAGAAACCTAATTGTCATTGATGATTCTACTGATGGACAAACGATGTATTTGAAAATTAATCCCACCGATGTACATGAAAACATTTTTAATAGTCAAGTCCCCACTTTTAGGGACTATGAAGAGGGCACCGTTGGCAATTAAATATTTATGTAGAGGTTACCCAAATTTTTTACGGTCGGTCACGGATAAAAATAAAACCAACAAATAACGTTTGCTTACGACTAGTTACGGACATTCGTTATTTAACTTGCAATACATTGGTAATAATTGATTACTTCTTTAAATATGTACCGCCTCAAAGGTAAGTAATAAATAAAGGATAGAAGCAATTAGCTTTTCTTTGAAAAAGAATATGAATGTTTTATAGTATTAGCAGGTACACAAACAAATAGGTATTGGCAAAAGACACACAATCTCCAAAATCTGTTGACTATACATACAAAGAGCAGTACTTTTTTAGTTCTGTAGCCGAATAAGAGATGCCTTTTTGATGCGAGATGTCTGTCCGTACGTATGTCACAGTCACTTTATTCCCAATCTATAAAGCCTGCTCAGTTACAACTTACCCTTCGATTTTTACACAAAAATAAACTAAGAACTGAACCCAAGTGACACATGCACATGTACATGTCTTAACATCTATTACGTATTAGGTAGAGAATATCGAGTGCCAAATCTCACGATCCTTTCATACAAACACGCCGCTTTCTGAAACTTAATACCACTATAGGACAATATCCAAACAATTTATTCGCGGAATGTCAACCTAGGTCTGCCCTGGTACCTACACCCATCTATATTTGCATTGTATACCTGTTTTATTATTATTTCAGCTGTAATCCTTTCTGCATGACCGAAACAGCGGAGCATGTCCTTCATCATTATAATATTCAAAATGGGAGAGTGAAAAAATCTAGAAAAATATTCAAAAACATTTTGTGGATGAAAATAAAAAACTTCCAATGAAAAAGTATGCCTGAAATATAGTCAATAGTTTTTGAGATGTTCAAAGAAGTTGCTGCTAAACTTGCTTTACAAAAGAGAGCGATACAGGCAATTTATAATCTAGACCCAGAGAAAAAATTAAAGATATAAATATTCTTACTGTATGTATAATCCCAATACATTACAAAAAAAATTATATATGTTCAAAAGAATATGAGTGGGTTGATGTGCACCCTGAAAATACAAGAAATAAATAAAATCTTGCTGATTCCTTGAAGAGCCAATTAAAGATCCATCTTTAAGTGAATTTTAAAAATGGTTCAGATTTAAATTATGTAAAGTAGGTTATTATGAAACTGCGCAATATCTAGCAGATAACAATGGTTGGGATAGATTGCTTCTCTTTTATAACCATACTAGCTGTCCCGGTGAACTTCGTTTCACTCGTTCTTTTTTTGTATAGAAAATTAAAAATGTTGTGTTTCCTAAATTCCTCACAATGTTTTTTCGTATCGTTCCCTTCCCTGGACTCCCACAAATAAATTAAAATCCAAAAGTAGCCAAATTAGCTCAGCTGTTCTGGAGTTTTAGCAATTAATTTAAAATTAAGATTTATTTATATACTAGCTGTGGTAGCGAGCTTTCTTTCAGCCGTTCTTTTTGTATGGGAAAATTTGAAATGTATTTTCCTAGTTTATTAGCGGTTTTAGTTTTTTTTTCTTAGTGAGCTTAGCGAGACTAACGAACAGCAATTGATTTTTATGTATAAGGGATTATATATAATGCTAGCTGTCCCGGTAAACTTCGTTTCACCAGTCAGTTTTGTATAGAAAAATTTAAAATGTTGTTTTTCCTTTTTTTCGTATCTTTTGAACCTTTTCTTTTCTTTCATTCATAGGTCCCTGGACCATGGAAATGGTTATGGTAAGAAAATAATTAACTAAATTATAATGTCAAAAATTATAATGTAAAAATATATATATGTATGTACAACAGTTATAACTCGAGATCTGCTGGACCAACTTTCATGGTTTTTGATTCGTTGGATTTGTCTTCGCCCCGAATAGCAGAATATAACTTGAAACAATAAAAACAAAAAATAATTAAAATGAAAATCGTGATAGTTAAACCGATTAATCTGAAATTTGATGGAGAGGAAGCTTAGAACCGAAAGAAGGACATGGGGTACATTTTATTCCTTAGAACAGCAAGGAAACTAGGAAAAACGACATTTTGTTTTTTCCCATACAAACTGAATGGGCGGAAAGAAGTTCCTGGACAGCTAGTTTTTCATAAACTGTGTCAACTGTTGTACGTGTAACATATGTAATTCCAAATTCGAACCATAATTCGTCAGATATCAGGTTTGCAGCCAAATTTAATAAAGGTACTTCTTCAACTGACTTTCTTATTAAAATCTTTATTTTCGGAGTGTGTACAACATAAATATTTTAATGTAGATATGTTTTTCTTTGAGATTAAGTAATATAAAATTATTTTTTCTCTATGTTTTAAGTTGAACCCACTGTCGGCAAACATCGGAAACATGTCGGAAAACACAATAAAATATGTTTATTGACATACTGCTATGACATTCATTATCTAATTTGTTTTCCTCCATAGACAGGAATTATATATGAACAGCAAATAAATATGAAGAACTCGTCATTACTTACAGCTAAACAATTTAGCCGCAGTAAAACTGCAAAAAATATACTTTGATTTCTACAAGTAAGTCATCTAGGTACGGAAAAAGTTATCATTTTCTTTAAATTTCCTGGAATTTTATCAACAGATCCAAACTTTCTGGCGAGTGGATCAACTCGGAAGTATGCTGTTTTGACCCGAAATGACCCGATTAAAGTAAATAAAACATGTGGGAGTTGAATAAATAACTTTATAACTTCACCAATGAAATTATCCTACGAATCTGAACATAATAATAATGAGCAACATCGACAGGGCAAAATCGTCCATTATTTTTTAACCGTGGATGTTTAACATAAAGTAAAATACTTAAGCGTATGAAATATAAGTTAATTACATTTGTTTAATAAAAATAGAATTGGTAAATCTTAAAACACATTAGAATTATATGCTACAAATTAACCAATTTTAAATTGTACCAAGAGCTTATATTCAGGGATTAGTATATATAGTTTTAACTTTATTAATCTCTAAACGTATGGATGTTAATAATTGATAAGAAAGAGGAGACAAATATAGGAAACTGTCTATTTCTGCTAGTCTCTTCCTAAAATGTAGAGAACAAGAAACTTTATTTTTTCGCACTTTTTGTATGGAAGACAAGTACGATTTAGGGACCTTGTGGTACGATTAACCGTATCGATCTCTAAATCGTACCAACAGCAAAATTAAATAAACGAAACTTTACCTTTTTTACTTTAAAGGAAATTACTCACTTATTGTTAGTAATTATTGCATAAGAGTGGAGTGGAACCTAGTGTCTTCGGCTAGTCGTGGGTGCCCTGGTTGTACCTTTGCCTCCTCTACCTACCTCTTTGGGGATATGGACGTGAAGATACTTACTTACTTACTTTAGAGTAGATACAATTGACTCAACCAAACATAAAAAAATAACGTATACTCGAAAAATTTTACAATATAGCCAACCTTCCCCTATATGAACACTAATGAAGTGATAGGCATCGAGTTTTTACTGTTTATAGTATATATTTAACTTAAAATCAACATAAAATTAAGTCAAGGTCAAGGCTTTATTAACTTATAAAACAGAATGACGGAATTAAAAATACGTCATGTAATAAAATATGAAAACGACATAAGTTTATTTTGTAAAATATAGCTTTTGTTTAATACATTAAAGTAGTGCTTATATAGATTTTTATCACACGCAAACCATAAGTTAGAATGCTCGAGTAGTAACATTTAAAGAAAATTTAAATGTTTTTATTTAGTCTTTCTTTGTTTAGGAATAAGTCACATATTTATGGGCAGTTAAACTGAAAAACTCAACTCCAATTATTCCATTACCACGTGGAAATTTGATCAGTATTTATTTCTAAAGATAGCTAATGATTAGGAGATAGTACGAGATACTATCTCCCAATCATTAGTTTTATCAAATTAGCGTTAGTATGTCCTAAATTGTCAGTGACGTCATCAACATAGAAGAAAATGTATTCACTAATATGTATAACTCAAAAACAACTACTCGGATGGTTATAAAATTACTATGGAATAATACCCCTTTGGAATCATGACCTACCTTGTGAAAAAGGAACCTTCAAAATCGATTCGATACTGTAACATTAGCAAAAACCAAGTAATCACATCGTACAACGTTTTCATCAGATCTGTAACAGCATTTTATAAGATTTTTCATCCTAATATTTTAAAAGTAACAAGAGAGGAAAATCCTGTTTGACTAATAGATTTTTTTATCTCATTATAACCGAGTCGAAAAAGAGGAGGTTATCAATTCAAGTGTAATCATATCTGTGTGTCCGTCTGTCCGCTTGTTTGAAGCAACATAACTTTCGATCGAGATAAAATAAACTAATCTTGACAAATGGCAAATGCTCACACTCATTCAAAAACTAAAAAAAAGTATTTTATAATCTACGGCTGGATCTAGTTACACGTGTAATTATATCTCCCTTTACAAAATCTCCTGAAAGAGCCCCACATGAGGCCTAATTAAAATAGTGGAAACCGCAACAAAGGCGGTCTTTTAATTAAATTATATTTAAGTGGTTCAACAAAAGCCTTTTATTAGTCGAACAAATTCTCTAAAATTTAACAATTGAAGAAACTTTTAATAAAATAACGGTTTAAATATTTCATACGTATAGATTTATTATTTTAGAGGGTAAAAAGCTTAACTCAATTAATATCAAAAATAGTTGGATTAATTTCAAACTTTCTGGAACTTTTTGAACAGGTTATAATATTGGATGTATGTGCTTTATGTTATGTGTTTGTTGATTAAGGGGATGAAAACCCGGATAAAATATGTGAAGTGTGATCAAAAGTGATGATAGAGTATTTTTCGGCTAATTTCCTAATAACGCGAACGGTCTATATAATGTAAATGCATAATTTTACATCAATTTTTAATGGTTACTCTGCTATTTGTGGCGATGAAAAATCTACCAAATCAAAGTGAATCACAATGAGTGCTTTTTGAGTTTTAAGTGGCATTATTAACTTCAAGCTTTTCCACGTGTTCGTCCGGGCTCCTTTGCGGAATAGACCATTTGCCTTTCTGTCAGGCAGCTCGTAATGGGCTAGGCATATGCTTATTCTCACTAGCTACATGATATCCCTACTAGGTGCAGGAATAGGTAAGGCGGTGGTACCAATTCGGGTGCGTCGCTGCAAAACTCCACCAACTAGTCAGATGTCACGGTGTTAATGATGGTAAGCCTATGCTCGCCTTTTACGAGCTGCCTGGCAAGGAAGGCAGATGGTCTATTCTACAAAGGAGCCCGGACCAACACGGGGCAACTATAACTATTACGGCAAATAATAGCTTCTTACAAGTTTAAATAATACGAAAACACATATCTTTACTTAGCTAGTACAAGCGTCATACTTGCCATGGCTAGTATGTCGCTAGTGTAGAGGCCTATTAAGAAATATATCTTACCATCTTACTAATAAAACTAACGAGCCCGTTGATCTGTTGTATAAGGAAATAAATAAGTATTTTTACGCCCATATCCCCGAAGAGGTAGGCAGAGGCACAACCAGGGTGCCACGACTAGCAGAAGACACTAAGTCCCATAATGTGATAGGTGGCAAACCGATAGTGATAACCAACCGGGCACATATCCAATCCTGAGCAACATTTTTTTTATTAGAAAATTGGAAATCCCAAATTTTCTTTTTTTGCCCAACCAGGTAATCGAACCCAAGACCTCGTGATGTCGAGTACATCACTTAGACCGCTGGACCACAGAGGCGATCTGATGTGTAAACTATTTTTTTGTTAGCAAAAGTTATGTTACATACTAGATCAACCCTCTTATTAATGAAATGTTTATTAATAAGAGGGTTAGAATTTTTCTATGACGATATCCTTAAACTCCTTGACACGTTTACAAGAGCGGGATTCGTAGAAACCCTACTTCTTAAAAATATAACATTTGTCGGCTTTGTGAAATTGATTTGCGTTACTTACTCCATTAATGGGTGGCTAATAATGTACATTGTACTTGAAAAGACTGGGAATGACATTGTGTTTCTTTTCCAAATTCTTCATAGAAAAATTGAAAACGTTGTGTCGGCGAATTGAACAATTGTATCGAATAAAATGAATTTAAGAATTGTCGATTTTTTCGACAAATGTTGATAGCAAAGCCCTTCAAAAGATCATATAGGTCTGGCTTATTAGGCTCTCTTAAATTTAAAATAATACTTTCTGATTCTTTTGCCTTACATACTTTTGCATATTTTCCCCTCGTGTCACTAGCACCGTGACATTCTACTAGGTGGTATAATTTCGCAGTGACTTGCCCGAATTGGTACCGCGCCACACCTGTGCCTGCCGCATTACGTCAAGGCTTGCTGTTTACGTGTTCTGATTTGGAGGGTAAGGTAGCCGTAAATTACTTTTGCTCGAGGCCTATCCCGATCTCAGGTAGGCAATGCACCGTTACCACCTTTGGTGTCTCTAGGCGGCGTGGATTTCTTACCATCAGGCAATTCGTCTACTTGTTTGCCTTCCATTAGCAAAAAAAAGGACGACAAGCCGATGACATTCAGTCTCACAATTTGATAGGTAGCAAGTCTATCAGCAACCGAGCACATAACTAACCGAGCAACGTGGTTTTTATAAAAAAAAACACCCTCTACTTTTAGCCTAACTAAAACAGAATGTGTTTGCAGCAATATTAGATATAGATATATATCTATATAGTCATTCTCTACAGGTGTGTCATAACTTATGTTCCCTTTCTATAAAATACAGTAAAAGACGACAAAATAAAAGTATAAAGAAATATCATGGGAGATTTGGACCAATATCCTTTGTATTCATCAGAGACAAAAATCACGTAGTGTGAGACACTAAGTAAGTCTCAAGTAGGATATTGTTCAGATAAACACCACAATATTTCCTTGGGGATATACTAAGGTAATATTTCTTTGCTAATGTTTCTTACCTGGTACCAAACCTCTTGTGAATTGAAGACTTTAAATTTATTAGATTCTTTACATTAAAAGTCTGTTAAAATACAAGTATTGTATATGTTCACGTTTATATCTATATTAACTTATTCAACGTAAATTGAAAATTTTGGAATAGGCTTTTTGTTTCAAATTCTCGTCTCTCAATATTTTTTTACTATTTGAAGGATAAATCAATAAATAAAATCAAAACTGTTGTTTTAAATGAAATCGAAACTGTATAACCCTGGTTTGTTTTAAATATTTAATTTCAGACCGCATTCGCAAATGTAAAATTAGAGAAAGAGTAGGATTGAAAGAAAACGTTGGCGCAAGAATGAGAAAGGGTTTCGGTCATCTAGGCAGAACAACAGCTGATGAAAGATTGACAAAGCGGGTAAAAAATGCTAATGTGGATAGATGTACAGTAGTTGAACTTCGGCTATATTTGTCAAGCTTCAGAAATCCGAATGTCACTAACACCGCGACATCTGACTAGGTGGTAGAGTTTTGCAGCAACTCATCCGGATTGGTACCATCGCCTTACCTATTCCTGCCGCCATAACATCATTAAGTGTTCCGGTTCGGAGGGTAAGGTAGCTGGTAAACTTACTTTTGCTCGGGGCCTAACATCCCGGCCTCAGGTTGGCAACGCACCATTACCACCTTTAGTGTCTCTAGGCGGCGTGACTTTCTTACCATCAGGAAATCCGTCTGCTTGTTTTCCTTCCAATGTAAAAAAAAATCAAGGGTAGTATTAAGAGTCGGCGAAATCGGAATGTTCATATGAAAATAGTAGTAAATAAAAGAGATAGGGGTTAGATAAGAGCTATTTTTCGTTGACCGAGTGGGGTTAGCTTTAATATAAATGCCTAACGCTAGCGGCCAGTCGTAAGGCTCAGGTTAGATTCGCGACGGAGACAGGCATGTGACGATCATCTTTATATCTATATTTCTGGGTCTGGGTATTTATTACACTTATTCCTGTATCTATTTAAGTATTTCTGTATATTAGTAGCGTTGACTAATTCTCGTTACACAAACGTAAACATTTGCTTAAATTGGGATTAGATTACGATTTGGGATAAATCTCGCCTTAATCTGGGGATTTTTATTCATTAAAAAAAACTCTACTATAAGAGAGATAGATGGATGAACGGTGGGTATTTATCCATCCGTATAATATATCCGTTATAACTTATATTTAGTATAATGAACGTATTTTTACAATACATAGTATTACATATAAAATTTAATCCTTTTCCATCCGTCTCAAACAAAGTAAAATTAATTTGTAATATATTTTTAAAGAGCGTTGTTGAAAATATAAAACACATGTAGGTTTCACTACAGAACTAAGCCGATTAAAAGAAACAAATACGCAACCTTTAAAATAAATGCTTTTGTGAAAATGATTCAGAAATCACAATGCCGTTTTAATTAGGTAATAGTGAGGTAAATGAAGATTAACGAAATTAATTATTGATATACGCGTAATTACTACCAAAAATACTTTTCCCCGTAATTGTAATAATATCTTTTTAAGAAATAAGCTACTTCATTTTCCAAGGAAGGCTATAGGCTACTTTTTATCCCGTTTACTAAAGGGGTTCCCGTGGGAAAGGTAATGGAAGTTTTATGGAGCATTCTACAATTTTTAAAACAGAAATTTAAAATGATGTGCACAAAATCTTTGTACCCATTGAACGATATCACCACATATTTTTTGGAAATCTACCCCCATCCTCTTATGAGATAGGTGAAACTTTGTATTGGACATTGCGCAGAGTTTAATATAGAAAGCCAAAAATTGGTATGCAAAAATACCTTTATCCTTTAATTATTAATAATCTGCCTTATGTCTCTTGTCACAAAACCAATAAAATAATTTAAATAAAACTGTATTAGCACATAAGTGTAGGTATATTAAATCTAATTGAAATTTAAGAAAAAAAAAACATCCATAGATAAGATGGTTTCTAATAGATGGCGCTACTAGGTTTTTAAAACTACAATTCATTTCTAAATTCATTTGAGCTAGGTATCAGATGTGCCCATACACAAGCTTCAATCGAAATTTATGCAAATGCAAAATTAAATGCCGTTAATTTACCTATGTAATGAAACACATAACTTGGACGAAACCTATCTAATTAGCGCCATCGCCCTTACCAGTACAGAATTAGTGAAATGTAATGATTCCAAGTAAAGCGATAATTCCTACAGATCTTCCGTCCCATTTCAAAAGGCTACAATATCCGATTAAGCTTAGTTTCGCTGTAATCATTAACAAAATGCAAGGGCAAACATATATAGTCGGGGTATTCTTAGAAAAACCATGCTTCTCCTATGGTTAGTTGTAGCAATGTAACATGTTCGCGCATGAAAACATAATAAAAAAATTAAAAAATAGTAATTTGAAAAAAACATAGTCCAATTAATAACCTAACCTTTTTGAAGATAGTTTAAAAACAAATACATAAGTTGGATTGTATCCATCTTCCTTTTATTCAATTATTAGTTATTTATTATATTTAGGAAGTGGATTGTATTGTTATATAACAAATGTCAATAAGCCTGATCAAAAACAAGTCTATATGGTATGTCGATTCAACTTACTCTTTCACTACATTTCGAATATTAGAGATGAGACAAAAAAAGAAAAAAATAAATTATTTCTGCAGTGAGCTTCCTTCAATGCTCAAAATTTAAATGAATACATCGAATACATTCAGGTGGTATATAATATACCTCGTGTCCTCGATAAAAAAAGGTGCAACTGTCTGACTGGGGTTTTTAAATAAAAAAATATTTTTCGAGCGATCCAAATATATATTCAAATGGAATGTAGAACTAGAAGCTGCTACTATTCAAAATATTAAAGATATGGATGGCGGTGCCCTGATACAAGTTCATAGCGGCCTTTAGAAAATACGAACTTTAGTTGGAAATATTCTAGTGCACCATATTTTATCAAACGACGAAAAACCGAGTAGATTCTTAATTCAATGTCTATATATTTTTTGACGCAAAAAGAGGGGTATTATAAGTTTGACGTGTCTGTATGTCTGTGTGTGTCTGTCTGTGGAATCATAACTCCCGAACGGATGCAGTGATTTCAATTTTTTTCGTATTAAAGGTATTTCGTACCTTATGTACAAGTGTTCTTAGACATGTTGAAAATCGGTTGAGCCGTTTAAAAGTTGTGAGGGTAAAAGTGAGGAGATTAACCAAATTTTTTACTTTTTCAAGGGAAATTAAGTTCTTGTGTCGGGGTTTTTTTATTTTTTTATATTTGACCATGCGCAATTTTATACAGAGTTATCAGAGTTCAGATCTCAAAGATTCTGTTATTTTAGTTAAGTGCAGACTGCCCGCGATGGTTCTACACTAGCAAACACACATCCTTTGCAAGATTGCAGCTTCGTACAAACAATCGGACGTGGCTCACGGACGCGGCTGACAGCCGCGACTTACATGGTATCTAGATAATGAAGAACACTGAGCCGTGCAAACTATCGGACGTAAGTCGCGGACGTGACCTTGAGCGTTCGGACGTTTGAAAGATATCTGGCGCGCTGGATGTTTTTAATTATGTTTATATTTTAATTACGTCCGCGGAAGGCATCTGCACACTTATCAGTTGCGGCTGTACGCTATAAGCCGCGTCAGTAAGCCGCGGCTGATGTTTCCAGCTTAAATCTTTGCTATTTACTATCACGTTTGTTAAGTTTGACACACCGTCAGAATTGTTAAATAAGTAAGAAAGTATTTCCACCCGTCCCCCGCCCGTAACCCCGAAGGGGGAGACAAAGGCATAACCAGGGCACCCACGACTAGCCAAAGACACAAAGTCCCACAGTGTGATGAATAAAGCCTATCGGCAACCGAGCACATATCTAGCCCCGGCCAACATATTTTTTATAAGAAAATTGAAAAAGACACAGTTTCTTTTTTTTGTCTGACCCGGGGATTCAACCCGAGACCTCATGAAGTCAAGTCCAGCACTGGGACCACAAACAAAAACTTGAAAAACAAACCTTAAATTTTTACCCAAATACAAACTTCTCGTCAAGCGATACAAAAATTGCAGGGTCTGTTATATAAATTTCAAGCCTTTTTCATTTGTAAAGTAGCAAAGGAATACTTCTATTGCTACATACAAATACTATTTTTTTTAAAAAAAGATCAACTGCCTATTTGCCAGGCAGGTCGCAAGAGGCATCATGGGTAAAAATATAGCTTTTTTATAACCAACAAGACCACTGGTGACAGAGTGCTGTGCAGCAACTTTTCAAGTTAGTGATCCACTGCCTTATTTATTTCTGCTGCCATAATGACTCTTTTATGTCTCAGTGCGTAACGTAGGAAGCCGTGGACTTGCACAATAGGCCTAACGTAGCGGTCACAGGACAGCGACGCATCTGTAACATCAATGGTGTCTTTAGGCCACGTTATCACTTACCATGAGAACTCTTTTGCTTGTTGGCTGAACTTGTAAATAAAAAAAATAAAGTATTTTTTTATAATTAATGTGTTTTCAAAAATGCCACAGATTAGAAAACGTCCTGTTTTGTAATATATGTTTTATGTCTCAAAATATGTGTCTATACTAATGTTATAAAAAGGAAAGGTTTAATTTTTTGTTTTTTTATTTGAAATTAATAGGCTTCGAAACTGCTGGACCGATTTCAAAAATTCTTTCACCTTTAGAATGCTTATAATTATCCCAGAGTGACATAGACTTTGTTTCATCAAAATCGGTGCAGAAGAAGCCAAGTTACGCAGGCGAAACTGCTAGTTCATTTATAGTTTTGTTAAGTATGCATTTGGGTATTTCAAGTATTTATTTTGTGTGCTTCCCCTTTTCTCCTAATGGCTATTATTGTTCGCTAAAATAACTTTTTCTTAGTCAAATAGAATCAAAGGAACAACGAGAATGTTAAATAGTTTCGAGTGCTGATAGTTTATAAAGTAGAGCAGAAATAAGGCACCGGATGCAATACACTCCACTGTCAGACCATAAACAAGATAGGACACGATCCACAGAGTAAGTGCCTCTTGACATCGTCATCCAGTCGATGTATATTGTGTTAAGAATTCTCCGGAAAATAGCAAAAACTGATACTTCTGCTACAATTTTTGTTCTCGTTATTTTTGACTTCCTTTGTTTTAGAATTTTATAGTCTTTATTACAGTGTTTTTTTTTATCATAAGGGTTACGTTTTTGGACGGCTCTTCATGTTTTACGCTTTTAGTCTACAGGATGCCTTTGGCTGTTACTTATAGGGCTATCATGCATAACATGGACCGCCTCGTTTATCTAGGGATAGACTTAAGTTATCCAGCACTTACGAGACTGGTCTGATTTTTGTCAGGGCCTGTGTTTTTGGGTATGAGTTTCTAAAGGGCTTTTCTTATCTCAAGGGCTTCTTTTTCGACGCCTTTTCATGTTTTATGCTATTAGTCTACAGAATGCCTTTGACTGTTACTTACAGGGCTATCGTACATAACATAGACTGCCTCGTTTATTTAGGGATAGACTTAAGCTATCCAGCACTTACGAGACTGGTCAGATTTTTGTCAGGGCCTGTGTTTTTGAGTCTGAATTTCTTAAGGGCTTTTCTCAAGGGTTTCTTTTTTCGACGCCATTTCATGTTTTACGCTATTAGTCTACAGGATGCCTTTGACTGTTACTTAAAGGGCTATCATGCACAACATAGGCCACCTCGTTTATCTTCGACAGGGCCTGCATTTTTTGGGTCTAATTTTTTATTAGATTTGTTTAGATATCATGACGTCTGAGATATATGCGTTATTATACTAACTTTCCCATTTACAATGTAAGACAATATTCAAATACTGATGGAGGTAGGTCTCTATGTCATGAACATATTATATATTACTAGCTTTAACTCGCGGCATCGTATCTTACTTTCAATATATCTAAGAATATTTGTACAAAAGTTTCATGATGATTTATTTTGAAAACTATTTGTTTTCGCGTTAAAGTATAATAAAGTAAATATTTGCATTTATAATACAAGTGGGGATTTGTTTATATTTCTGGGTCTGAGCATCTGGGTATCCGGTCTCGTCTTAAATTTATATTAGTATGTATATTACAGAATCAACGTTTGCAAAGTGTAAACAATTTATCTTAAAAACATGTTTTAATAATTTCAGGGAAAAGGTAATTAATGAAGCAGACTGTTTACAGTAATATTAATTTTGATATCCACTATTATTGAAAAGTCATTTACAAAGTGACAGTTTTTCGTAATAAATTCAAATGTTGCTTATTTATTACCTTATATTCAGAACCTTACCATCTTATTAATAAATAAAGTACTCCCAGGCTTAACCTGATTTATAGTCTTTATTTTTATTATACAAACCCCAAAGTAAGCAATTTATATGCTTATGTTATGGGTATTGACCGCCTCGTTGGTCGAGTAGCTAGCGTGCATGCCTAACTACACTGACCAACCGCGAGCCTCGGGTTCGATTCCCGACGGGGGCAGACATTTGTGCGATGAACATTTAGATGTCTGCATTTCCGGGTCTGGGTGTTTATTAAATTTATTCGGGTATCTATTTAAGTATTTCTATGTATTAGTATCGTTGACTAACAGCCATAACTCAAGCAAATAATTTGCTTACTTTGGGGTTAGATTCAATTTGTGTAACTTGTTCAGGAACATTTATTTATTTATTTATATAAATACTTAAATGGATAACAGAATAAATTTCTATACTCATATTTATACTATCCGAAAGATTTCATTCCAAAACTATTATTTATTCATTGTTTTAGTAGATTGTGAAAAATAAGCAAGGAAATAAAAGTTTTAACAGCATTTTTAAATTCAGAATAGGACTGTTCGATTGCATTCAAAACCTAAACGGTACTTAGAACTGGAGGACCCACTATTGTGTTCAGAATATGCTGTCCATCGAAAACGAACCGAACGGCTCTTATGCACGTATGTACCTTATCCGAAATCTCTGTTCTATTTCCAAGTGCCAAATCAGACTGCGCCGATAATAAAATATTCAGTTGAGTCAATATGTTTCGAGTTGATATATTAACACCTTGTTTTTGTTTTGAATAGAAAAATGTTTTAGTTACTCGTATGTTCAAGGATTTTTAAAGACATACGCCAACTGCCTTACACAAAGTCTTAAAAGGAGAGCGTTGGTTTGTTTGTCACTAATACCGTGAGTACAATTAAGGGAAAATTTGGAACTTGGAAGTTTTCAACTTGCATTAATTGATACATTGGTAGAAGTTACCTATCCCTTCCACCATAGTGACAGTGATTGTCACTGATGTATTTCCAGCCGCAGCCAATAAATTTACTTATACTAGAGTTTTACACTTTAACCCCAGATTGATAAAGATCCATTTCTCTCTTGGTGGTTATGGCGTCGCCTATATATTTTAATCAATTTGGAAGAGGATGAGGCTATCAAGTCAGAGGTACTTTTGTGTATGTTTGTTGCGCGATTACTCGACCAATAATGAAATAATTTCAATGTTTTTTTGTCATGGTTCCAAGGTAGTTGCATTTCAATTTAATAAAGACAGACACGTGGTTTTTGACCCTATTTATATATTGTATTTTTTGCGATATTGGAAGCCAAACAAGCAGATGGATTTGCTGATGGTAAGAAATTCACTCCACCTAGAGCCACCAAAGGTGGTAATGGTGCGTTGCCGACCTGAGGCCGGGATGTTAGGCCTCGAGAAAAATTAAGTTTACCGACTACCTTACTCTCCAAACCGGAACGCGTCAATGGCAAGCATTGAGGTATGTTTATTACGCGATTACTGGACCAATAACAAATGGATATTTTGCTTGAAAGATAGGTCATGGTTCCAAGGTGGTTCATTTTAATTTGATAAAGACAGACAGGTTTTTTTGTATCTATTTAATTATGCGTGTTTTTTGTGTACGTTGATGACATGGGAATGAAAATTTAATATATTTTTCAGTTTTAATTCATTTAAATTGTTCAGCATTCAGAAACCCACCTGCTTGTTTACAATAAAAATGCAGTTTTTTTTGTACCAATACATTAACAGACTTACTATGTAGAAGGGAAATAAGTTTTAGTCAGAGTGATACGAATTATTTTTAACCGACTCAATAAAAAGGATGTAAATTTGACTATTGATTTTATGATAATTATAGTATTGATTATTGGTCACTAACGAACAGATATTTTTTTATTTCTTTTGAAAGGTAGGCTATAATTTAAAAGTGGTTATACTTACATAATGCATTTTTTGTCATCAATCAATATATGTTATAAAACAAAGTCATCCGCCGCGTCTATCTGTCTGTCTGTTCACGATTTACTCAAAAAGTACTGAACGGATTTTCATTCGGTTTTCAACAATAGATAGAACAATTCTTGAGGAAGGTTTTAGTGTATAGTAAGTTTATGTTTTGTACACACCAACGATATTACAATGATATTAGTTCAATATGTCGGCAAAAAATAAGCCGATCGGGAGCTTTCTTCAAAAACGCTGCCAAAACCTTTTGATTTTTAACAAAACAATATATCGTGGAATTTTCATCTTCGATTGATCTCAAAAAAAGTGGTGGTATGTGTCTATCTTTAAAGAATTACCCACATTAACCGTTTTTTGCGTTTACTTAAAACAGTAAAATTAAGGGTTACTTTAGAATATGTTTTTAACAATACAATATTAACCCTTAATTAAATAATTCTGTTAGATACGTTATGCGTGTAATTTAGATCAAAATTGCCTTCTACACTATCAGAAAAAAAATAACAACTAATGAGCTATCAAAAAGTTAAAATCTCCGGGCGCAAAATTAAATATCGTTGAAGCGTAGCAAAAACATGCGCGCTTACTGCATCCATCCAAACTGACATCCTGACATCCAGACATACTCACAAACTTTCGCATTTATAATATTAGTAAGATTTTTATTCTTGAATAACCGAAGCGAAGCGAGGGCTGGCAGCTAGTGTTGAAGAAAATATTTATCAAATTGTGACGTAGTAAACTAATTCGAATTAAAGTCGTTTGCGGATTTATTGTGTTTACATTAATAATATGTTTGTTTTATTAATGATGTAATAATAATTATGTCACAAAATATTATCAAATGTCACAAAATAATTATCAAATTACGACGTAATAAACTAATTGAAGTCGGCTCTTTGCGTATTTATAGTGCTTACTTTTGTTGGTATTTAGTTTAAAGAAAGATTACCAGCAGCCGGTTAATTTAAGTGTAAGTGATCTCCGCTCCCAACAAACAGCTGCAACACCAGAAGCTTAAAATTCCGTTAACGACCGGCGTCCTTTTTAATTAAATTTAATTCCAACAATTTATGCAGAAAGATTCAAAATAAAATTATCTAAAGACCCGTCCCCGCGAACTAAGAACAGTATATGAGGGAAAATTTAAGAACTTATTCTTTCCATTTTCCTATATATTTTTTTACTATTTAAGCATTCTCTGAACATTGAATAGTGGTTAAAACCTTTTTTTTATTTGAGGCCAGCAAATAAGCATACGGCTCTTGTGGTGGTGAAAAACAGAGGCCTATACACACCGTAGAGGCTACAGGTGCGTCTCTGTCTTGATGCCGGGATATTAGGCCTAATCTGCAAGTCTACCGGCTACCCTACTCTCCAGATGACTGAGTCATTATGGCAGCAGGA
Organism: Calephelis virginiensis; assembly: GCA_002245475.1. Taxonomy (NCBI): domain Eukaryota; kingdom Metazoa; phylum Arthropoda; class Insecta; order Lepidoptera; family Riodinidae; genus Calephelis; species Calephelis virginiensis. Next base: position 54,799 of record NJDC01001280.1, read on the forward strand.
ATAGGCATGGCGGTACATCCCTTAACCGGGCAACTTATTGCAAAGCACTCTGCCACCAGTGGTCTTGTAATAACATATTTTTACTTGTGCTTGCCTCTTACGAGCTGCTTGACAGATAGGTGACATGGTGAAACTAAAATTTATAAAATTAAATTCTTTAATTCATAGTTACTTCTTATCGTCGGTGCTTGGTGGAATATCCATTCTAGAAACAATTTATTAACTTCGCTTGTACTTTCCGCAATATATTTTTTATTATTATTGGTTGCCCATTTGTCGGAATTCGACCATAATAAATTTTAATATCTTATTGAAACGCCATCTTCATTTCTCAAGACAAACCACTTTGTTTCCAAACTGTTTGACTATAGTTTGTGCGCTATACAGATAGCGCACAAACGCAGATCACAGGATCTTTTATCGTTATCATCAATATATTTGCTTGTGTGTGTCAAATGCATGGTAGTACGTGTAATGTTTTATTTTTTAAATAATTAACTTTATAAACATTATCATTGAAAAATATTAGCGTTCTGCACTTCTCCTACACAAAAACTATAAGTGTGCCAAATTTCATACTCCTCTGTCAGCGCAATTTTTCGTAAAAAGGGGTCCAAAGTTTTTGCTTCAGATTTTAATATTATGATAATATTTTAGTCAACCGGTTTCATTATAACTTTCTCAATAACAACTCCTACCCATCAGGGTTATAATAGTTGTTATAGCCCTGATGATGCTTATATAGTGAAACCGATTGACTAACATATAATAGTAAAAAATATACTTATTGTTGAAAGTACAAGTGAAGTAAATCAATAATTATTTATTTATTTAATTTTTCTCTAGTTTTAGTGTGCCTGAGATTTGATATTTTACAGTCACATACACTGTTTTTTTAACTAAACTGGTTTTGTAATTTACACTGAACGTGACCAATTCTCTTTCGGCCCAAAACGGAACACCAATTTTTTTATTAATTAGCAATTGCATCTTTACATACTATAGTAAGATAAGCAAATGTGTTTTTGATGGAGAAAATTTAAATTACTGTTAATAATAAAAAGATATATTTATTTATTGTATTACGTGACACGTCCAGACTGTCGCACATAATAGAGAATACTTAAACTTCAATTTGAGACACCACGGTATACAACCGAAAAACGGGACGGTCCCGTCAAAACGGGACGTCTGGTCACGTTATTTATACACCTAAGTTACGAGGAATTACATGTTATCTTTAATCGAGAAAACTATTTTGTAGTGAGTCCAATACTTATTGAATTACCTTGAGTTTAGGTAACCCAAGTTGGTTTAGGCAACCAGTAGGCTTGGTGGAAAAATGCGCAAGCATCCCCACCATCTCTCCACCACTGCACAGTGAAGGCAGACGTAGAGGTTTTTAGTACCACACTCGGGCTCATCTACGGAGCCCAGTACTGCGTTAATGCGTTTTCCTCTACTAGCACAAAAAGAAAGGTAACCAGTAGGTTATTAACAAAAGAAACCCCATTTCACGTGGTCATCGCATTACGCCTGAACGGATGGACTGATGTTAATTATTTTTTTGTGATGTAGGTTATCGTCAGGGGAAGGTTCACATAAAAACAAAGAGCTAGAAAATATAAGCAATAGGTTCGCAGTTTTTATTTCGCATGTCACTTTTCTGCGTAACTTATATTAAAAAGGTTGTGTACACCATATACTTATGTAACATCAACATTGTCTCAATGTACAATGAAAAAAAATTGCTGCTAAGAAATTACAGTATTATTTTGTGACATCCCGTAAAATCATTAAGTAGTATATGAAACAAAATCTCTTTTCGCCGTCTGTTCTCCAGTCTTGTTTATAATGTAGATTCTACTAACTTTCTAGGAATAAAAATTGATAAATTTTGTGATTGGAAATATCATATTGATTTTCTTTGTAATAAAATTAATAGATTTGTGTATGTTTTGAGAAGAATAAGAGAAGTGACAGGCTTAAACGCGACTCTTTTGGCCTATCATGGATATGTTTCCTCAGTTCTACAATATGGCATCCCTATTTAGGGCAGTTCGGCGGATTTGATAAGAATTTTTAGAGTTCGAAAAAAGTGTTTACGAGCTATATGTAGTGTTAATCAATTGTATTCTTATAAACCACTTTTTAAATGCTTAAACATTTTACTTTTACCTTGCTTATATATTTAGACTGTATTTGTATTCGTAAAAAAACATCATTATTTGTTTAAAACAATAATTTACAAAACTTAAATAAAAAAATACTTCACAAAACATTCAAAAGTTACATCGAAATTAGAAACCTATATACTTGTTTATCTTAGTATATCCTATATTATAAATGCGAAAATTTATGAGTATGTATGTATGGATGCTTGTTACTCTTTCACATTCGAATGGCTGAACGGATTTGTCTGAAATTTGGAACACACATAGATTGTGACCTGAATTAACATATAGGCAACTTTTAATCCTGATCTCACAACGGGTTCCTGTGAAAACGCGCAAAGCTGCAACAGCTAAAGATAAATTTATATAAAAACATTACATTCGTTTTGTGGCATTTACGTAAAACTCTAACTTCTTAATAATAAACATAGACAAAAATGCTCCAAGGATTGTATAGCGTAAGTCTATATTGATAATAAAACGTAGTATAAAAATAAATATTTTGCAGAACCTGATACACAAACATTCCTTTTTAGACTTGTTTATTTTTAGACTTGTTTGCTAAAATGCTACTATAATAAATCTGATTTTCAGAGTAGATTCTATTGTGTTTTGATTATTATTTTTATAAAGAACTGATTTTTATTCTAAAAGGAGCTATCCCTTGAGAACACAATTAGATTTTATTTTCTTATTTCACCCGTCGTTGTCATTATCTAGAAAATGTTTATAAATTAAATTTAATATTGAAAGACATCGCATAGATAACAACTTTTAACAAAGAATATACTATATTCTTATATTGTATCTTATATAATGTACCCTTGTACTTTCATATTTCTCTTGGTCATGTAGCATCAGGCGGGAACTGGTGGAACAATTTCGCTTACTCTGTCATTGTTGTGTTAATTGTCGGCTGGATGTTTTCGTGGAAATAAAATAAAAAGGTATGTCTGTATGTCTCTCTGTTATGTTTTGCCGGCTAAACTACTGTATTAGATTGGTTGAAATGTGATACGCATGTATTTTAAAATCCGAGTTCAAAATTGGCTATTTAATTTACAGAAATAAAGCCTTCAGAAATAATGTTAATCAGAAAAAAACTTGTATGAAAGTGACGTAATGAATTAACTTTTTTGACGCTAACGAAGTCGCAGGTAAACATGGTATTAAATACATAGGCAATTGTAGAATAAAGAACCTCTTATTTATCGACTTAATAATTGAGATCAATAAAACTGCAAAAACCGACTCCGACTATTTCATTGGGTACTATGTCGCGATTTGATAATTATTTTTTGAAAGATGTCAGATGGTTGTGAAATGGTTTCACATAAATGTTATTAACATCCTACTAGTAGTCTTAGAGTTTTTATTTGCACTATAATAACTCAATACCTACTAGTCGGATTTTGATAAAACTAATACGGGAACACCTCGGAATCCTAACATAACATAAACAGATAATATTTCATACAAAGAAAATTTGATCACAAAAAGCTTTTTATTTATTGACTTAGTAATTAAGATCAGTAAAACTGCAAAAACCGACTCCAGCTATTTTATTGGCTACTATGTCGGGATTTGATAATTATTATTATTTTTAAACAAAGCAAATGGTTTGAAAATGGTCCTACATCAATTTTATCAACATCCTATTAGTAGTCTTAGAGTCTTTGTTATTTGCACTATAAAGTACTAGTCGGATTTTGATAAAACTAACACGGGACCACTTTGAAATCATAACCACATACCTAACCTTGGAAAAACATACAATAGAATTCAGAACCTTTTTTGGAGTCGGTAAAAAAGTTCCGTAAACGTAGTGGTTACTTTTTGAAGAGCTTTTTTTTCCTTTTTCTCTATGTGTTTTTTAATTTTCTTAGACTACAGCTGATGATTTTACAATAAGTAGAAAAATACTTTATAAGTGACAAGCTTATTAATGTTAGTATTTAATTTTATTTTAACCACCCATCTACAAGTAATTTATAAACTGGAAATCTGTACTAACAATATAAATATACATGAGAAAGTCGTCGAAAAGTAACTAGGTATGTCCAACTCCAAAATAAGCAAATTACGAGTATATATTTGTCATCAGCACGTCATCTGTTTGAGACAAGCATTTATTAATTTTCGTGCAAAGAGGACTGTTCAGGGGACGGTTATTTTAACATATATTTCAATGTTGAATTTAATTCTAGGCTACCAGTTGTAAATAAACAATAAATAAATAAAAAATAAATATCCCTGGACAAATCACATAAATTGAATCTAACCCCAAAGTAAGCAAATCATATGCTTGTGTTATGGGTGTTAGTGAACGATACTAGTACATAGAAATACTTAAATAGATACCAGAATAAATTTAATAAACACCCAGACCCGGAAATGCAGACATCTAAATGTTTATCACACAAATGCCTGCCCCCGTCGGGAATCGAACCCGAGCCTCGCGGCTGGTCGTATATAAATGTTGAAATAAAAATTATTGTATTTTTTGGTTAGTTTATAATGAAACTATTAGTATTAAAAAAAAGCCAAGGCCGCTGAGTTTCATTAGCCGGATCCGGTGACAGTTTATAAAAATGTCGACACGCACAAGTACCACTTGTGAAGAAAGATTTCTGATTCTGATTCTGAAATGTGGATGTAAACAATACTAATGCATTTGTATTTTAAATAAATACCGAAATAAATTTGCAAAACACGGGTCTGTAAACATAGAAACATGCACAACTATGTTATTCATTAAAAATGTCGGCTCCAGTCCCAATAAAGCTATACGTCCCAATAATATGCTGAATTGTCCTAACGAATATATCAAACTAGACCGTTAAGAACAGATAATTAACACTAACTTGTTATGTGAAAATGAATGAAAATATATTATAATCATTAGATATGCAGGCGCGCAAGCTACGGATGTATCCTCGCATATAACGAGATGTTAAATTTTCATTTATTTAAAAAATGTGCAAACACACACATTTTTTCTGGAAATTTATCTACAATAGAAATTAATGTAATGAATTCATTCCTGAGTCGAAAACGTCATCAATGTGTTTTTTATGAAAGTTCACGACTTTTTTCTATCAAACCAAATTTATTTAATGGTATTATGATTTCGAAACTTTTTTGAAGAATTTTGTAATCTACACATAAAAAGTTGTGCTAATTATATGTCCTCAAAAGTCTAGTTTTAGATATTATTGAGAACGATAAATCGTATTTGACATGTATAGGCACTTAAAGTAATATGTACATAATTAAAGTATCATTAAAATTAATCGCATCTGTGGTCTAGCGGTTCAAGTGTTGGACTTGACTTCGTGTGGTCCCGGGTTCGAATCCCGGGTCGGGCAACAAAAGAAAATGTGGTATTTCCAATTTTCTAATTTAAAAAAAATGTTGCTCGGGATTAGCCATGTGCCCGGTTGCGATAGGCTTGCCACCTATCACATTAGTGTCTTTGGCTAGTCGTGGGTGTCCTGGTTGAGCCTCTGCCTACTTCTTCGGGGATACGGGCGTGAAGATATTTTAAAGCATAACAAACTAATGGCACGGCGGCGCGTTAGGAAATATATTGGGCAGTTAGTACCTTTAAGTATTAAACCAACTAATACTTTAAGCGTCCTAATAACAAACACATAGTATTGTACTCTAAGGTTCAACCTGGTATTGTAATTTTTACTACAATGTGATTCAGACTATAATATCAACCTAATTTTACTCCTACGTTAGTCCAAGTTAGTATACATGGTATAAATAAAAAAGTTTTTTCTAGTATATAAAGACACATTTGGCTATTTGAGAAACTTGAACAAACTAAATATGGTACACCAGAGATTCACTTGTGCCTTAAGCAAGTAACTATGGTTACGCAATATCTTCATAATATGAATGAATGTGGTGACAAGGCCGAGATTATTCGGCATGAACCATGAACACGCCGCACTGCGGAATATCCGTAATTTCAGCTTAAGTATCTGACATAAATTCAATATAATTCTATTAATGCTCTTTCAGTAGCTATATTATTACGATTTTGCTCGTAAATTTTTTAATCCTACATTTTAATTTTACCTACGTCTAGCTCGACCTTAATAAATGAGATATTAAACGAGGCTGGTTATTTAGTGCATCATTCAGTAGGATTCTCTGATATTAAATTAAAAATTCGTTTAATTTTTCTGCTACCGTTGGCATTTGTGTATAACTTCCAGAAAAACTGGCAACATAAAATAAAGCATTTTAGTGGTGTGTGCTGTGTGCGGTATATATTTGAACTCTACAATTTTAGTAAGTATAATTGATCCACTACTCCATGTCTTTCTTGTTTTGTTAAGTTACGAATAGAATACATCTATCGGTGTTTTAAGGTAAGTGCAAATGAAGTAATTTTATTTGAATTCAAATATGGGTTTCTGCAAAGTGATGTTTTTTTTATTTTTTTAAATATTGTTTATTTAGAAATTGCCTATTTATAACAATACATATAAGAATGGAAAAGGTACGATGTAAGTTACCACATTTAAAATTTATATTGAGAAATTATTAAGCTAAAAGTAAGTCTTAAATTTAAAAATTTAAAACATGGCCTTAATAATTACAATTTGAAATCTCGCTACTTTATGTTGTTAGTGAAAATATTTAACTTTTCATTAATTTGCTTAACCTTAATAAAAAATGAATAGCATTTGTACAAGTTAAGAAGTTCTTACTTTGTTTAATGAAACGATGAATTTTAAAGGAGTGTTCATTTTATTCTATTAAGCTTTTTCGTAATTACATAATTTTCTTGAGAATATCATAAAAAGAGGTAATTTTTTGAGTGGGTCGGTATATAAGTTTCGTTATTATGCTACTTTTCAAAACTGCTAATCCGCTTAGCAAAATTATTCAAAAACATTTATAGAAAAACCTCTTGATAGATAGGATCCTATTCAGAGGTTTTTCTATAAATATTTTTGAATCAGAATAACCACCATAGAAAGTTTTAGGTGGGAGCTAAATTGACTGGATATTTCGATAAATACATATTACTTAAACTGTCAAATATAATTAGATTTAACTCTTAGTAGAAGCTTACTCAGAGTTACATATTTAACCCAGGAACGTGCAAGTGGCCCCAAGAAAAGTAAAATAACGGAGTTTTTGACTTCTTTCGGTGTTTTTGTGTAAGGATATAATTAAAATGAAAAGGGGTCCCACTATTAAACCTTTTGATACGATGGCTTTTACTATGTGTGTATACCAGTCCTTTAAAGGCTAAAGAATATTAAATCTTTATATGTATATATTATTTCCTGTGTGTGTATATGTCACTAAACTTCTCCTAAGCGACTGGAGCGATTTAATGAATTTTTTTGTCTGTGTTCAAGGGGATTCGAAAATGGTTTAGATTCCCAATATTTTCCACTGGAAAATGTTCCTTTCATCAATGTTTTATTTGTAAGTAGGTATTCGTCCATTTTGGAATGTTTTATATTGGTCCGACAGACTGCGCTGCTATTGGAGCATAAAATATTATTTAATCTAAATTTTGGTCTGTCCCGGCAGTTGGCGCTGCGATCAGTTTGACAAAAATATTTCGAAATTTTGTGTCATATTGTGTTATTTTAAAGCGTTTGATAAGTAAAATATTACCTTTAAATTTTATTGAAATTTTAAAATAAGGACTTGTGAGCACTGCAGGACAACGTCTGTCGGTTTCGCTAGTAATATATAATTACTTATAATTTTCAATTTTGACAAGAACATTTCTGGGAAGTAGAATTTCGCAGCGATTCGCCCGGATTGGTACCTAACCTATTAATACCGCCTTACCTATTAATGCCGTCACAACATCGCTTCTGACGTGTTCACGGGATAAGGAAGCCGGTCAATTTATTTATGCTCGAGGCCTAACATCCCGGTCTCAGGTTAGCAACGTCCAATTACCGCCTTTGGTGTTTCTAAGCGGCGTTAATTTCTTACCGTCAGGAAATCGATCTGCTTATTTGTCTTCCAATATCATAAAAAAATGTTCCTTCTATGCATCTGCGTTTCGAGTATAAATGTAGGTAGTTACGGCCTTAGAACAAATTTAATGTTTGTGTATTTTGCAAAGTAGACTTCTAATGTTATAGCTGCTTTTAATCTGTTAAGGAGAGAGAGTTAGATCGAGAGATGTTAGAGGTGTTAATGAGAGAGATGTTAGATCTCTATATTATATCGCCTGCATAGTGAAGAGTTTTTGACGACCTGTTCAGTATAGTACCACCACCGATATTCTGACTTCAGACAACGTTTCTAGATCGAGAGATGTTAGAGAGAAAGATGTTAGATCTCTGTGCATAATATTCAATCGCCTTTTTTTTATGTCATAGGAAGGCAAATAAGCAGAGGGATTTCCTGATGCTAAAAAATTCACGCCGCCTAGAGACACCAAAGGGGGTAATGGTGCGTTGCCAACCTGAGGTCGGGATGTTAGGCCTCGAGCAAAAGTAAGTTTACCGGCTACCTTACCCTCCGAAGCGGAACACGTCATGACGTTATGGCGGCAGGAATAGGTAAAGCGGTGGTACAAATCCGGGCGAGTCGCTGCCAAACTCTACCACCTAGTTGGATGTCACGGTGTTAGTGATGGTAAGCCTATGCTCGCCTTTTACGAGCTGCCTGGCAAGGAAGGCAGATGGTCTATTCTACAAAGGAGCCCGGACCAACACCCGGATAAAAACAAAACCTGCCTGTACAAATAGGAGTGTTTTATGAACTGACATCTGACTAGGTGGCAAAGTTTCGCAGCGACTCGCCCGGATTTGTACCATCGCCTTATCTATTCCTGCCGCCATAACGTCATGGTTTATTATCCTTCAAACCGGAACACATCATTAGCAAGCATTGATGTTATGGTGGCAGGAATAGGCAAGGCGATGGTACCATTAGCTCAGCGCTTGCCGTTGACGTGTTCTGGTTTGGAGGATGAGGTATCCGGTGGTAAACTTACTTTTGCTCGAGTCCTAAAATCTCGAATTCAGATTGGCAACGCACCATTATCACCTTGAGTGTCTGTAGGCGGTCTGAATTTTTACCACCAGGAAATCCGTCTACTTCTTTGCAATCCTACGTTATATAGCTAAGCTATAAATGCGAAAGTTTGTAAGTTTGTGTGTATGTTTGTTACTCTTTCACGCAAAAACTACATAACGGATTTTCATGAAACTTTGCAGTAATATAGCTTTGACATCAAAATAGCACAATAACTTAAAATTTACAGGGTTTTTTTATAATTTGGTGATAATATAACGATAACTGTCACGTAAGTCGGAAAAAAATCAGCCCCCTGAGAGCTATATTTGCGTGCGCTGCCCTAATTGTTGGAGTTACACAAACATAATTACTGTAGGATTATTTATCTTAAATAGTTCCAAATAAAAGTCGGTGACAGCATATATCTATCTTTTAAATTATGTAAGTCACTATGACCAAAATTGTGAAATAAACAAACAATTTAATTGGATATTTTTTAACAATGCACATTTGAGAATATTTATCAAACTCTCATGAAAATTAATACATCCTTCACTTTACGTATTGAATGTAGATAAATTTTGTCTTTTACACTAAGTAATTTGGACGAATATTTTAAAAGTTATCACGATAACATTGACTTAAACGGAATATCTAAAGCGCCTAAAAGGCGCAGCGCGGAAAGCGAGCAAGGGAGGAGCCGTCACCACCGAGTGCGCGACGCGACCGGGCAGATACAGTTTGTATTCGTTTCGAGCTGAGCTGTCGAGCAAATAGATTATTTTGTTTTGTTCATTAGATTATTATATTAATAACGTTAAGATGTAGGTTAGCTATTTTATTATTTTAGTATTTTGTGTAGGTAAAGGTGTATATTAGGTGTAGGTTAATTATTTTATTATTGTTTTTGTATTTAGTTTGAAAAAATACTTTTGTTTGATTTTTATTCCAGTCGTTTATAATAGGTGTATTTAGAGTTTATTTTTTTAGAAAATTACTACCAATTTTGTTTTAATTAGTACCTATCCACTTATAAATATGCCGCGAAAGCGTAAGCCTAACATTTCGCAAAGCTCTAATAAAGCCCACACTATAAATACACTATAAAATAGATAGACGTAATGAGACGTCTCAACAAGTCGAGCTGCGAATTCTTTAGCAGGCGTTGCGTAGTTCCGCACATAGAGCTGCAGAGACTCCAGAACAGTCCCAAGCCCGACGTCGACGACATGTGGAGTGTCTGCTGTCTTAGCGAGTTTCGGAGACTTCAGAAGCGTCCCGATATAGAAGTGTCCCTATATCGGCGTCAACAGCAAGCGGCTTATATGGCGTCTCAGAGCCACAGAAACATTTAAAATGGCTAAATCTCGCAGGCGCACTGTTACTGAGGGCAGCATAGCAACGTCAAACATTTATACATAACACATGTGGCGTATTTAGTGCATTTGAGGATGACGAGACTCTTGATCATGAAACTCACACACTTGTAAAGATAGAAACAATGAGTACAGATTGCAAATTTGCTGAGCTCTTAAGTGGAAAGAGAAAGCAGCAGGTCAACAGAAGGGGGCAAGTTAATACGGAGATTGAAAAAAATATAAACGATAGGTTACGCCAGGACCCTCATACCCTCGACTTTTTGAATTGCCTTTCATTTTCCGATTAAATAGGAGTAAAGTAGTAATAAAAGTACAAGAATAATCGATCAAGCAACTCAAGTTAAAGACATAAGACTGTTTGTCAACTGTTACTGTTTATATCTGTCAACTATTTTAGAATCTCTAGGGAAGGGCAGCTGCCCCTCTTGCCCCCCTTGGCGACGCCCTTGAGCAGGTATATGTTGTTCGGGCAGGAAAGTAGCCATTCCTTCTATAGACGAGCCTGTTCAACCTTTGAAAGAGCTTTTCTCTAATGAAACTGATGAATCTCATCGTTTTCTGACAAATATAAGAAAATATAATACCTACTTTCATATGACTTCTCTTGGAACAGACAAAATTATGTTAATGTCAAGATTTTGCTCGAAATTTACGATACGAGGACAAGTTTACCACATAATTGGTTCATTACTTTCCGCAGCCGGTGTGCAACCACAATTTTTGCAAGTTTATTTTATGGGTGATGAAAAAGCGCAAATAGATAGGCGAACTGAGTATGTGCAAGGGCTAGACAGAAACATTGTTCAAAAATTACAAAGAGTACTTCAATCAATATTTTGGTACATGATTTCAATTAATATTATCAATATTTTGGTACATGAGTTTAAAACTGCCAGAGACAAAATGGGCAATAATGATTTTAAAATAGTCATTTACCCAGATTGTGTACCACGTGGTCAACATGAGCGACGTTTCAATGCTCCGACCACAAATGAAATAGCTGCCATTATAGTCTGTAGCGAAGAAACTGCGTCTCGGGACATTGTTGTACAGGCGCACGGTGGCATGCTTACTAGGATTTCAGACACTCATAGATTGTATGATGCTCTCGAGTACCCAATCATTTTTTGGAAGGGACAAGAGGGGAAATTCCACAAATAAATCATGTTACTAAGCACCCACTGCCAATCAACAAGGTGTCTTGTAAAGATTTTTGTGCTTTCCACCTGACAAAATCACTTTCACTTCTACCAAATTAATTTTATCTTGTAACTTTAACAAATTCATGTCTAAGAAATGTGGAAAAAAAAATTCGCTCGCGCTCGCTCAATCATAAGATTTACTGTTTACTGTTTACTGTTGCTGTGCAACTGTGCGACCCTTATTTGTTTCTTTGTGTTAAAACGTTCGTCTAACCATTTTCACTTTGGTAGAGCTGAGCTTATTTGTACTCAATGAAGATGTTTCTTGGTTCACGCGGACGAAGTCACGGGTAACAGCTAGTATCATATAAAAAAAGAAAAAGACTTATTTTATCACAGTACTTGACATATTCCATCAAGTACTGGCCATCCTCTATATCTCACAATTACTTGATGGATAATGGCCAGATATCAAGCAATAAGCTACAACGACGTAGTTGGGTTACACTAAACAAACACAATAATTTAACAGTCAACATCAACGAAAGCACAAAACTTAATAATATAAGAACATTTAAACAATGCAGGCACTTATAAATAAAGTGAGTCGACAACAGTTGAAAGCAAACATTTAAAAACACAACCTCTATTCACACTGCGGCCGTCATCATGGAAGGCAAACAAGACTTCACCGACACTGTAAACTGAAAACACAAAGCAAAATGTGGACACAGGCTTTGTGGCAATAGTTTGCGCCGAGCTTGTAGTGAGACACTTTGATTCGTTCTACTTGTTTACAAAGGCCACAAACATTCGTGTGCAATAGACATGGGATGTTTGAACGATTTAAATTCTTTATCTCATTAAATTATTTTATTGTTGAACGTTTACAGACAGTCTTTTAACATTGATTTTTTTATTTCATTCGTAAATATATCATTTGTTAAACCAACTAAACGGCAATCTTAAGATCTACCTTAGGCAGTGAAAACTTGGACGGATTTTTGAAGTGAAAACTACTTTACTTCTACTACTTTACTGTACTTTTTTTGGAATGTGTAAAAACTTCTAAACTAGCATCAGGACATGTGATCTATTCGAAAATTCGTAAGACGGCGCAGGGCGCTTGCGCAAATAAGACGGTGCAGAGCGCTTGCGCGAATGTTTGTGTTGTCATGTTTGTGTACGATAGCGCAATAAATGAATATTGTATTCTACCACATAAATGATAGTACTTTCATACTGATAATTAAAGCAATTCTTGCAAAATTATTCCCTAACCATTCCCAAATATCATAAATGCACGTCGTCAATATTTATGTTTTCATTTCTGCCGGCACTCCCGGAGTGCAACCCGTTTTTATTTCTCGTAGTATGATCCTTTTTGCACCTGATGGAAAGTAGTGAAGGATACTAATCATACTAAGTTAAAATATGCCTATTCACTCTATAATTAAGAAGCATTATTTATAATCTCCGTGTTTTTTCGCTGCATAGCAGTGAGTAGTAAACGTATTGTGAGAGACTGTGTGATCGTATCGCGGATTACTTCGCTAGTAGTCAGTGACGTGAGCTTTTAAATTTTAACCGTATTGAAAAAGTCACTTTAGCCTTTTATATAGCAAAAGATGGCGACAAAACAGGTTACTCATGTAACAACAAGAAATAGCCGTAGCTTCTTCTAGCATTGCTACACCGTTTCTGTTGTAGGTGCGTTGCTATCTTGTGACCCGGGTGTTAGGCCAGTTGTGCTTTTGAAAGGTTTAACAAAAATATAATTTTTATAAAATTTTTATTTATAATTTTTTATATTTAAAAAAAAAAACTTTTTTTTATAATTTTTCTACAGTGATGAAATAACCATCGGGCCGACGTCGAGTGTGGCATTATAGGTCAGCAGATCGGGACGGGATGCGATCTTTTTTTGCGTCTTACCCATGGAGGCAGATTTGCTTCTCGCTGGAAGATCCAGACATCGTTGCTGATGCTGTCACTGATGTGGTGCTGCAGGGTATAGAACTTTATGTTCCGTTCTCTTCAGTGCCTGTTGGTGGCAAATCCCAGCCTTGGTTTAGTCGTCCTTGTAGGATGGCACTTAGCCATAAGCGAAAATGCTACCAGGCCTGGGCCACGGCAGCGAAGTCTTGCGACGAAAACACCAGCTTGATTAAAAAGGAGTATAATTCTGCCTTGAGATCTTTCAAAAGAGCTATTGCTAGGGCAAAGTCCGAGCACATTGGCAGAATTGGTGAGAAATTGGAACGCTTACCTTCGGGAACAAGAGCGTTCTGATCTCCCGCCAAGGCTGTCCAAGGAAATTTCGCGAAGCCATCTTTACTATCTTTACACCGGAGTGATGCCTCGCTGGCCCATGATGCGAAAGAGAAAGCCGAATTTCTAGGCTCCCTCTTTGCTTCTAACTCGACTTTAGATGACCATAGAAACATGCAGCCGACCATCCCGCGGTGTGAAGTGTCTATGCCAGAAATAAAGTTTCTGCAGAGTTCAGTGCGTAGAACACTAATTTCATTGGACGTCAACAAGTCGAGTGGGCCCGATGGTATCCCTCCGATTGTTCTCAAAGTGTGTGCTCCTGAGCCGGCACCGGTTTTAACGCGACTCTTCTAACTCTCCTATTCATCAGGCATTGTACCGAATTCATGGAAGACTGCTTTAGACCGCTCGGATCCGTCCAATTACCGACCTATAGCTATAACTTCCTTGTTTTCCAAAGTTATGGAATCCATAACAAACTGCCAGCTCTTAAGGTACCTAGAGGAGCAACAGCTGTTAAATGATCATCAGTACGGTTTCCGTCGTGGTCGTTCAGCTGGTGATCTTTTAGTTTACTTAACACATCGATGGGCGCAAGCAGTCGAAAGCAAGGGAGAAGCATTGGCTGTAGCGAAAGCCTTCGATCGGGTGTGGCATCAGGCACTTCTATCGAAGCTTCCTTTTTATGGTCTTCCTGAGAAATTATGTACATGGATCACTAGTTTTTTGACGGGGCGTAGCATCAAGGTCGTTGTCGACGGTGCATGCTCGGAGTCCAAACCTGTCAATGCTGGTGT
>NJDC01001280.1:77813-116386 GCA_002245475.1 Calephelis virginiensis
TTAGTGTTATTGTGTCTAAATTTTGTCTGATATTTATAACAGTTTTTACTTTTTCTGTCATTTATAACTCTATTGGGAGAAGCCGATGATTCCTAAGACACAGATTCGTCTAGTTTAGGACTCAGAGACTTCAGTCTTTGTATGTAACTTTTTGTTGAAAATAAAGGAATTATTATTATTATTATTATTATCATGTACGCACGTAAAAAGTTATACTTCTTTGGCCTAACAATCCAAAAATACTAAATAATAAAAAAGTGTGTACTTATGTACACGCGTTAGAAGTTATACTTCTTCGGCGTAATAAGATAAAAATCTTTTTAAAAACTAAAATGTTATATAACTTCATCATGTCGGTTTTTTTGTGACGGTGTGCGCGCGTATCGTAAAAATTTACCCTCATCATTTTTTCCTAACGCGCCAAAAGAAGTATAACTTCAAAAACAAACAACCGTTAGAAATCGAACCTGTGCCTCGCGGTTAGGCGGATAAGTTGGGCGTGTACGCTATTCACTCGACCAAGGAGGCGGACATTTTATCACTTATAAGGACCTTATTTAATTGGTAGTTTGACAAAATAGAGATTACAGCTGATAAGCCGTTATCATGAAATATATTATAATGCAAATTCGCTTAACCCTGTTAAGCTGCTGTATCTACACAAGAGCCATGAGAAACCACAGCTGAGAATGATCACGAGAGAAATCTTCCGGTAGCTCAGTCACGTACATCCTGTGTAATATTCATCCAGTCAGTGGAGGCATCTAAATTTCTGGCACTCGGGTAATAAACCTACAGGATAGTAGAGAAGATGGTCTGGGAAATAACTTACGAGTTGTAACAGTTTAAATTGTCCGAAAAGATCATTTTCAAGTGATAGAGCTTTGATTCTTACGAAACGATTTTTCTGACAAAAATTGGCTGCTTTTAAACCCTCGAAGAAAAAAGAGGGGCATAATAAATTTGATGTTTTGACGTAACTCTCTTTCTGTGTGTGTGTTGATACGTGTGCAAGTACGTGTGTGTGTGAGCGAGTGTGTTTGCGAGTATGTTTGTGTATGTGTATCTGTCTGTAGAATCGTGACTTTTAAACGAAATTAAATTTGAACGTTTGTATTGAAAAGTGCTTTAATATATTTTTAAGAACCTCTGTGCTCTAACGGCCCGGTGTTGGACTTCACTTTATGAGATCCAGGGTTTGATCCCCGGGTTGGGCAACCAAAAAAATGTGTTTTTCAACTTTCTATTAAAAGCTGACGTTACATGCGATTGAATATGCGCCGGGTTAGCGATAGGCACCTATCATACTGTGGGACTTAGTGTTTTTGGCTAGTCGTGGGTGCCCTGATTGTGCCTCTGCCTACCTCTTGGGGGATATGGTCGTGAAGATACTTTCTTTTAAGTTAAATATTATGAGAGAGTGTCTATTTTTTGTAATTTTTTGTGCTTACTGGTTACCTACATGTAATGTATTTACTCAATCTTTAGTTAAATTGGCTTGCGAAGTAGTCGTGGGCGCCCTGGTTGTACCTCTGCCTACAATTTTTGAGTATGAAGGTACTTTATATTTTTAACGTAAACTCATCAGGAGAGCCTTGTGACTAATGATAAATTAATGATAATTGTGATGAAAAAAAAATCGATTTCATAGTTCAGTTCAGAATGATCTAAACTTACATTAAAATATTTTTTAACAAAGTCTAAATCAGGATAGAATTATACAAAGTATAAATAAATATCCGAGATACTTACCCATTCAAATTGAATCTAACCCCAAAAGTAAGCATGCTTGTGTTATGGGTGTTAGGCAATACGTACTGGAATAAATTTAATAAACGCTCTCAGACCCTAAAAAAAGAAATCTAAATGTTCCTGATCTGAAAATACCTACCTGATCTGAAACCGAACCCAAGCCTTGCGGTTGGTCTGTGGCGTGTAAGATAGCTCGTCGGCCCACGAAAAAGACCAAACAAAATTTACCACTTTTACTTATCCAGTATTGATAAAATAAATTAAGTTTATTAAAGATTTGCTTCAAAAAACGAAAAGTTGTGCCACATTTTTTTAATATATTTTTCAAGATACGCGAACTTACAAACAAGCAAACTGACGACAGCCAAGATTTGTGAAAAAAAAGACAAAAGACCGGCTAAATTTTAGTTACTCATATTTTTCAATATGAAAATGGTTACAAGTTTGACGGGTCTGTGTGTGTCTATCTGCAGCATCATAAATTTTGAATAGGTGAACCGATTTCGATGCTGTTTTTTTATTTGATTTGTGATGAAGATGGTTCTTAACTACATTAAGTATAGGTTTAGGGGGTTCGTTAGCGTATGCTGTTAAAAAAATGAGACAATTAACTGATGTTGAAATCGCTAGGATGGGTTATTTTGGTTATCTTCACAGCATCATGTGGATCATTCATCATCGTATGGAATTCTTCTCCAGGGGAGTTCTGCCGAAGTAAATACCATAACATTTATTTTGCAAAAGACAGCCAAAAGGGCAATTTATAACCTAGGCCCAAGAGTTTGAGAGAAAAATTCAAAGAAATCAAAATTGTAACTAGCATCTCAATATATCTTTGAAAATTTAATGTATGTTCACAGAAATTCAAATTCATTTAAAAGAAACTGTGATAAACACTGTGTATAGAGGGCTTTCTCAAAGTAGTCAATGATATTTTAACCACGGGCTCGGAATGCGTGCCTGGAAACATAAAAAATAATAAAAAAATCTAAAACGAAAGATAAATAAAATATTACAAGAATTAATTCTCGCTATTACGCATGGCGGTCAACGAACTCTCGAAAGCAGCTGATTGTCTCACTGCTGCCGCGTTAAAATATACCTAGCTACTTACCGTTTATTTGTACCTATGGGCTACTAGGTATTATGTAATGTACTATTACCTATAAATTTTATAGAAATTTTTTCTTTCTTTAAAATTTATAGAAAATTTATCCCAAGCACAGGGCAAGTGCTAAAATAAAAATACGTTACTATTACCTGTTAA
The DNA here is from genome assembly GCA_002245475.1 of Calephelis virginiensis. Taxonomy (NCBI): domain Eukaryota; kingdom Metazoa; phylum Arthropoda; class Insecta; order Lepidoptera; family Riodinidae; genus Calephelis; species Calephelis virginiensis. The sequence continues at coordinate 80,833 of NJDC01001280.1, forward strand.
ACTGGTAAAAACCCTTAATGTTTTTGTTTTATTGAAATTTTAATCAGTTAAAAAACTTTGCATATCACACAGTACAAATATCTCGGCCCAGTATTTTATTTTTTAATTTAATATGTAGTACTTACCTAGGTAATAATTAGCCGAGAAAGTAACAGCTGTTGCTAAGTTTTAAGTTCTGATCATGGTCAGTAGGGTTACTCTTGAATTACGAAATCATGCTTATTGGAAATTGGAATCGTATAAGTCAGTTTAGGTAGTTTGGAACACAGTACTAGCGGATTATTAACATTTAGTTACAAATAAATTCAACAAATCCGATAAAATGGTTTATTGTTTATCATTAAACTAGTGTTAAAAATTCGCATGTATTTTGTTCAAGAGTACCTAAAGTGATATACTCGATTCCAATTTCCAATATTGGGCGAATTGAGCTTCAAGAGTAACCCTACAGGTATCGATGCGCTTGCCGCTTTGCTCGTCCGTCTTCGAGCCCCGTCCGGCGTGGGGGCGCTTCTTACAAATTATTACTTCTAATAGTCATTTTTCGAAGCAGTTAATCACAGTTGATGTTTGATCGCGTTTGAGGTATGTTAGGTTTTTGTTTGTGTTTGTGTTTGCGTTTATTTTTCGCGAAGTGTCAATGAGTACCTTTCCAATGGTGAAAATTAAATAGAGGGTGGCCAGTGTGATCACCAGACCTGACCTGACGCCTCCCGACTTCTTCATGTGGGTAGGGTCGAAAATTTGACTGACGTAGAAAGTGAACCTTACAGTTGACCTGACCTTGTCTTAAAAAGTTATAGGAAAATAGGAAAACCTACGAACAATACCTAAAGACACATCTACAACCGTGCTAAGTTTTGCATTGAGTACCTACAATGGTGTATAAGTTTAAATATGGATGTAAATAGTGTGCATTGGTAGGTACGTAAATAATTTTTGTAGTTAGGTACATACCTAACTACAAAAATTAGGGCTCCTTTGTAGAATAGACCATTTACCTTCCTTGCCAGGTAGCTCGTAAAAGGAGAGCATAGGCTCACCGTCACTAACACCGTGACATCTGACTAGGTGGTAGAGTTTAGCAGTGACTCGCCCGGATTGGTACCACCGCCTTACCTATTCCTGCCGCCATAACGTCATGATGTGTTCCGGTTCGGAGGGTAAGGTAGCCGGTAAACTTACTTTTGCTCGAGACCTAACATCCCGGCCTCAGGTTGGCAACGCACCATTACCACCCTTGGTGTCTCTAGGCGGCGTGAATTTCTTAACTTAAGGAAATCCGTCTGCTTGTTTGCCTTCCAATATTATAAAAAAAAAACCTAAGTCTGATTCTTATCTTCACCACACGCCTACATTCATTATTTTTTTATGATCAATCAATTCAAAGCCTATCTTTGGGATAGGACATGCAATAAACGTAACACACGCATACCTACCGTATCTAGGTGTCACGTGTCATCGCGCGGGTGACGCGGACGGGTTATTGAACTTGCGTAATTGTGTATGAAATATTAGATGCTGTAATTAATTTATTTTAAGTCCGATGTTTTTTTATTTCTTTAATGATTCAGATTGCCCAGGTAAAATATCGTGCACTAATTTGAAAAGACCTTATATACAAGGAATAAAAATAATCTTTCTGTGCATGTGTCTAGTCTCCATAGAGTAAGCCATTCGTTCATGGGCCAATGTATGCAGTTCTACAATAAACTTCCCAATTATATGAAAGAACTTCCAATTAATAAATTTAAGAAATGTGTTAAATGTAAATTAAATTAAAAGGGTTATTATAATATTGCTGAATATTTGCCTGATAAGACCGCTTGGGACTAATTGCTCCTCATGCCAATCTCTTATAAATATAATGCATCATTACATTAACTATTGTAAACATATTTTAAAATAAAAAAAGAGACAAGCCCGCTGAGTTTCTTGCCGGATCTTCTCAGTATGCGGCCGCGTTCCGATCCGGTGGTAGATTTATTATTGTATAGACGCGTCACAGGTGCCTCTTACAGGTTTACGTGAAATAAAGATATTTTATTATTATTATCTCTTTTTATGATTATAATATATTTAACATACTGACATAACTCTTAGCATACTATATGTAATATTCTATTTCTTTTATTAAAGAAGTTTTTATCATGATAAAAGTTCCGACAAGTCTGTATTATTAAACAAGTCCCTTAATCATCACAAAAGAGATTGACTGCGAAAAGTTTTCAATCTTTTAGCATACTAAACGTAGGCAAGACGTACCGTAATGTCCACTAAGTTCGGTCTATAAATATGTAAAAAATTTCAAATAAGGCGTATATCACACTCAGCGGAGCGGCGTAAGACGTTGCAGATTTAATTTTGAATTAAAAAATATTTATTTGTACACAAAAACCACTCGGTATAACATACTGTCACCGTATCTCCTTCGTGTTTCGATATTTCAAAGTTAAAATTCGCATCACCGCACGCCTCTCAGTTTTGTTGCGCAGTGTAATCTCCGCCTAATGTTTACGAAATATTTAAACTACCTTAATGGATACTTTCTGAGAGAATGATAAATCTAAAGAGCCATTGACGGCTGAGTATTAAAATTCAACTTGAAGCTATTGTACGAAATTAGTAGCTACTAATTTAAATCACTAGCATCTAACCGCTGCTATGCCCGCGTACCAATTTATGATTTTATGTGAATTGTAGACTTTATGTTATTAGCATGTATAAACTATAATACTCCTGTAGAGTTTCATCTAAATGCGTTTAGTAGTGTATGCGTTAAAGAGTTACAAACATCCATCCATTCTCACAAACATCGCCTGATTATCTAGTGGTCCTGCGTCGGACTTAACTTCTTGAGGTTCCGAGTTCGATTTCTGGATCAGGCAACAAAAAATAAAGTGTATTTTCAATTTCCTATTGAAAGTAACGTTGTCTGGGATTAGATACGTGTCCTGTAGGCGACAGGTTTACCACCTATCACATTGTAGGACGTTGCGTCTTCGGCTAGTAGTGGGTGCTAGTCATTTCGGCTTCTGCTAGTAATTTTATCTGTTTATATGCTAAAAGTTATTAAAGTTATTAATAAAGTAAGGCATTTTGACGTGAAGAAGAGACAAACATACACAAAATAGCATTTATAATAGTAGCAAGATTAACTTTAAAGGGGAAATCAAGTAGTATAATTTTTAACCAACTTTAAAAAGTAGAAGTTATTTGTTCTTTTTATGTGTGTCACAAGATTTCTCTGACATTTTTGAAACGATTTTAAAAAATATTTTTTGTTTGATATAGCCGTACTTCCAAGGTGGTTCCAGTGCTACCAAGTCTGGATCAGATAAGGGAATCCTAGGTAAATCTAGGAAAACTCTTAATTTTTATGTATCTAGATGATGTCATTACTGAAATCAGAGTTCTTTATTTTGCAATTTACTATAAAATGTTAATGTACTGTACTAACTATAAAATGTTTTTTTTTCTTGATCACATTTTTTTGTTATGTACAAAAACATACAATTTCAGCATTTTATATACCATAAGTTTTCGAAGGTGAGCTTACGTAACGATGTCTCTTACTATTCTCCAATACAAAAGAAACGCTCCATGCTACTAAAAGACCAAATTTACAGATACAAATACAGTTTAAATTACAAATACAGTTTTTAAATTTCTACATATTTGGATTGCCTAAACGCAAAATAATAAAGAAAATGTTCAATAATAAAAATTCCTGCTATTGCTTTTGGAAAAATAAACAAAAGAAGATTATCTAAAGCAGTAAGAGTTGCAATTTATGCTACACTCTGAAGAGATTTTTTTTCTGAAGAGATTGCAACCTTCAATATTATATGAAAACAATATTTCATTCATTAATAAATGTATAGCATACCAATGCAACATTGTTGGCAACATTATACCGCGTAACATGTCGACGTAACTAAACTAATAAGTATCTTTTGTGTTCTATAATTATCAATACTAGGGTGACAACATTTTGGGAAACTAATAAAATTGATATTTTTAAGTACACCGAAGCTTCCTACCAAATTGCAATATTTTTTACACCGTTGAAATAAATTGGAAAGTCAGCAAATTTTCAACGAGTAAGATTAAAAAAATGTGTAATATACGTGAATTTGTGGTGCAAAATTTTTGACAGAAATCAAGAAGAGTAGCTATATCTAAAAATGTAATAATTTAATTGCCGCCTTTTGATAGGATATTACAAAATAGTAAAATACCAAATCGCCTCTGTGGTCTAGCGGTCCGGGTGTTGGTCGCGGGTTCGAATCCCGGGTCGGCCAACACAAAGATAAATTGGATTTATCCAATTTTCTAATAAAAAAATGTTGGTCGGGATTGGAAATGTGCCCAGTTGGCGATAGGCTTGCCACCTATCACATTGTAGGGCTTAGTGTCTTCGGCTAGTCGTGGGTGCCTTGGTTGTACCTCTGCCTACCCCTTCGGGGATATGGGCGTGAAGATGCTACCAAAGTTTTTTTAGAAAAAATAAAATTCACATTAATGCCTTGTGTGCGATCGTAAATACACATTAAGTGTATGTATTGATAGTACCTATATGTTGATCGTAAATCTAAAACACCTTTAATTTTTTAAAATATTTTATTCTTAACTTAATATTTGTCAAGGAAAGTGTTTCTATACAATTATCAAGCATTGAAAAAACTATAATGAATTTACAAGTACTTAATTGTAGTGAACGCGCTGGTTTCTTAAGGTGAGGCCTGATGCGTAGCGTTGCGTCGTTGCAACGAAACGAATTGTCAGTGTTGTTATCGTAAAAAATTGGGTTGCCGTATGTGATATTCCGAATTACCGTATTTTAAGGAAAAAAGTAAGAAATTGCCGTATATGATTTAAAAATATTTATTACTCATTTGTTTCTTCTCCATAAAGGTTTCTTATCGTTTGTATAACTTCATATTCATGTTTAACTTTTGCATAATTTTCCTTGATTCTCATTTTGTCACTTAGATTTTGGTAATTTAACATCACCTACGGTGCATTCTGCTCTGTATATATATATTAACAACAACAGGAGCAATCCAATCTTTGAAAAATCGCCACTTTATTAAAGTGAATTCGTTATACCAGAAAAAACGTACCTAGGTACAACATGCATTCGGCAAAGTGTGATAGTACCTTAGTAAAACTTGTGATTATTTTATACTGTTTTAAATATTGCAATACCAATAGTTTATAGTACATAGTATATTATTCTGTTACACACTCAAATTTAAACAAGCTCAAAAACGTAACTGAGATGGCTCCTTTTAAAGTTTTAATACTTAAAGCAAAAATATAACATAATTTTATAAGAACACTGAATCATAAAATAAAATAAACTATTTCTGTTTTATGAATCCTCATACATGCCGACAAATAAAGGAGTTCCTTGATACAAGAGTTGGAAGATGAAAGGATGATTTGTTTTGTAACAAGTTTGTTCTACAGGAGGAGAAATGCCGCCGCCTGCACCGCCAACAATCGCTAAAATTAAACATATGATTATTATTGAATTACGCGCAATTTGAGTTTCTTATGATGTTAAGGTTGGCACAGATCGGTCCAAAACGTTAAAACCGCCTTTGTGCACCTTAAGCTAAATATCCTCTGTTGCCTATGTAGTTTAGCGGTTCAGGTGTTAGACTTGACTGCATGAGATCCCGGATTTGAATCCCGGGTCGATCAACAAAAAGAAAATTTGGTTTTTCCAATTTTTTAATAAAAAAAATGTTACTCGGGGTTGGATATGTGCCCGGTTGTCGATAGGCTTGCCAACTATCACATTGTGGGACTTAGTGTTTTTGGCTAGTCGTGGGTGCCCTGATTGTGCCTCTGCCTACCTCTTGGGGGATATGGTCGTGAAGATACTTTCTTTTAAGTTAAATATTATGAGTGAGTGTCTATTTTTGTTTTTTTTGTGCTTACTGGGTACCTACATGTAATGTATTCACTCAACCGTTGGTAAAAGTGGCTTGCAAATTATCAGATAAATTTTCTATCCGTAATACACGTCACTTACAGACTGCTAAGATGATTTTGTTGCGTTACCAATCTAAAACTTGGATATTAAGCAGCTATATTGAAATTGTTTGACACTGTCATGTTACAGGCTGGTGTGTATGGTCGCCGGTGGTCTAAAGTTTACAGCATCTATAGGACATTGTGACCGTTGGTATATATATGATATAAATGAAGGGCCATAAATATATCTCAATCAGGCGAACCGGTTGTTTGTTTGCTAACCTATCCCAAACAAAAGCCTCTTGCAGGAGCGATGGCGCCGTCAAAAGAAAAAAAAAAGGAAAGAGAAAAATTATTAGAAAAAATATTATTATCATCTAAAACATTTTTTTTTGTAAATATTTTATTGTCAATTCATAATTGTTACAAAGTACAAAAAATGTCTTTTACGGTAGTTGAAGCACTGTAATTCATTCACAAATATATAATTGTTTCGAACATACTTGAATATTTTCCTCCAATAACTTGTAATAATGATAATAACACATAATAATAATGTAATGTGTGTATGTAACACAATAATAATGTAATGACACATAAATAATATATAAATAATAATAAATTATCGCCTCTGTGGTCTAGCGGTCCGGGTGTTGGACTTGACTGCATGAGGTCCCGGGTTCGAATCCCGGGTCGGCCAACACAAAGAAAATTGGATTTTTCCAATTTTCTAATAAAAAAATGTTGGTCGGGATTGGAAATGTGCCCGGTTGGCGATAGGCTTGCCACCTATCACATTATGGGACTTAGTGTCTTCGGCTAGTCGTGGATGCCTTGGTTGTACCTCTGCCTAACTCTTCGGGGATATGGGCGTGAAGATACTTTAATAATAAATTTAAAGACACATAAATAATATATAAATAGATTAAGTAATACGACTTTATATGTGTATATATAAAGTCGTGTTAGTTAATCTATTAAAACTCAAGTACAATGTATCCGAATTGCTTGAAAATTAATGGAAAAGTAGCTAAGAACCAGGAAATTAACAGGGGCTACTTTTTGTCCCTTCTGACTGCAAAAAAACGAGGAAAAACAACATTTTAATTTTGTCCATCCAAACTGAACGGGTGGAATGAAGTTCGCCGGAACAGCTAGTTTACTAGAAATACTTAAATAACGTAAACAACATAGATTGCACAACACGCGGTGTTAAATGGCATTAACTTAAAAAAACAATCTTTATTAAGTACCATCACAACAGTACTTGGGTTAAGGGGACTATATAAATGAAACAAATACAAAAACGGAAAGTTTTGGCGCCATCGAGAGAGAAGATGGGCTAATTTTTTGTATACATTGAGTAAAATAAGCCAATTTTGGTGGAAATTGAAAAACTTAGTTCAGTTAAAGTGCACAAGTGTGAAGTATTCGTGGAGACATCAGTGCATCGTTTAATATTTCCTCGTTGCCTGACGGCAATCTCACTTAATGAGCTTGAATAAGGAGGCCGCCGCTTTACACATACCCTGATAGGACTTTTTTTGACGAACTATGACTAATTGTAGTAGTTGTTATTTCTTGACTAGTATAACTTGATGCAAACTTGAATTCAAATAATGGCATATGCCGACGTTAATGCTAAAATAAAAAAAATACAAAAACAAATATGAAATAGTGAAAGCTCTCGCAAACTAATGCTAAAATTGAAAACGATAAATTATTTATAAGAACACTTGAAGATACTGAATCATAAAATAAAATAATTTGTTTCTGATTTATGAACTCTTTTGTATGCCTACTACAAATAAAGGAGTTCCTTGATCAAAAGTTGGAATATAAAAGGATAATTTGCTTTGATTGGTTTCGCAGGAGGAGAAATACTGCCTCCACCAACGCCAACTATCGCTAAAATAAAATACAAAATGAATGAGAGAATGAGCGTATTTACGCCCGCATTCTCAAAGAAGTAGGTAGAGGTATAATTAAGGCAAGGTACCCGCGATCAACCTAACATACTTAGGGACTCACAATGTGTTAGGTGCAAAAATATTACCAATTGGTAACTAATTAATTTATTGAATCTTTTTATACGAGATCGCCTCTGTGGCCTAGCGGTCCGGGTGTTGGACTTGATTGCATGAGGTCCGGGGTTCGAATCCCGGGTCGGCCAACAAAAATAAAATTGGATTTTTCCAATTTACTAATTAAAAAAAATGTTGGTCGCGATTGGAAATGTGCCCGGTTGGCGATAGGCTTGCCACCTATCACATTGTGGGACTTAGCGTCTTCGGCTAGTCTTGGGTGCCTTGGTTTTACCTCTGCCTACCTCTTAGGGGATACGGGCGTGAAGATACTTTTATACGAGATTGGACTGCAAAGTACTCGGCCTAACATATTTCCATTCAATACAAAAACTTAAATCTACCCTCATTACGTAGTTCAATTCAGAGTAGCTAAGTGTGTGAAGTTCGAAACGTTTGCAATAATTGGTTGTGATTTTATATTTTTTTAAGAAATCATTTCTTTTAAATAAATTATTGTTTTTTAATATTATTTTTTATTGTTTTTTAATATTATTTATTTTTGTTTTTTTATTGTTTAACTATGACAGGTGCGCAGTAACTAAGAAATTTACATTAAATATTTATAAGGTGGTATGCGGCAACCAAGCAAACAAATTTCCTTTTTATGAAATACACGATAGTGCGTAAAATGCGGGGTCACGTTGCAGTTACTTAAATCATGAGTACGAGGAATGAAGCTCGTTAGTCATTACTGTCCACCTTGTACTTAGTTTATCACGATGAATGTGTGAAAATTCAATTTAATCCGGCGTTTTAAAGTGATAAAAGCGTGTTCAAAAATATTTTCATCAAGGTAAAGTAGAAGAGAAGATAATATCTTGGAATGAAAGAAAAAATTAATGATCTTTGTCACTATTTAGAAGGCTAGTCGATAATCTAAAATCGCAAAATAACTGTATGTATTACGAGAATTTTTTTTAAAAGATGAACCTGGAATTATTATTACGAAGCTTCCAAACTTTAGTAATTGTCAACACAACGTCATTCTTGATATAATATGGTGGGAAAAAGGATCAAAAACAACTTTATATTTCATAAATATTTTATTGTTTTAAATTTATCAAAAAATATAAATAATGTTTCAATTATAACAGTTAAAATACTGAAATAATTATGATACATACTTAAGAACACAATTGTTGCAAATTAATTATCAGTGACATAAGAATTTCGCTCCGACGTTTCGTTTATTTGGACTCCATTTACTCGGAAAAATGCAAAAATTATAATTCGACACCGCTTTCGGAAAAGTTGCATACGTGTAGCAGCACCTTTATTAATATTTTAAGCTTTACTGTGCTAATTTAATAGTAGGTTCTTCAGTTGAAAAAGTAAAGGCACTCACAAACTTTTAGATCCGAGTAAAAGTAAAAATCTTTAAATTATAATATTAAGAACACTAGTAGCTTTTTTTTATTTATGAACCCTCATACATGCCGCCAAATAAAGCAGTTCCTTGATGCAAAAGTTGGAAGATGAAAGGTCGATTTGCTTTGAAACGGGTTGGTTCTATAGGTGGAGAAACGCCACCTGTGGCACCACCAACAATCGCTAAAAAAGAAAAAAAAGGGTTTTACTATAATATATTATGCAGGCTCAGAAGCAGAGAAAACTCTTGTCGAAAAAATACATCGCTTATCGACTCTCAAGGTAATTTCATGACGTTGCCAACCTGGGACTGATATTGAGCATCTATAATGACACAGTACAGCCCGGAGTGTAGAGTTTTCTTTTTATGTTATAGGAAGGCAAACAAGCTGACGGATGTCCTGGTGGTAAGAAATTCACGCCGCCTAGAGACACCAAAGGTGGGAATGGTGCGTTGCCAACCTGAGGTCGGGATGTTAGGCCTCGAGCAAAAGTAAGTTTACCGGCTACCTTACCCTTGAAACCGGAACACGTCATGACGTTATAGCGGCGGGAATAGGTAAGGCGGTGGTACCAATCCGGGCGAGTCGCTGCCAAACTCAGACCTAATCAGATGTCACGGTGCTAGTGATGGTAAGCCTATGCTCGCCTTTTATGAGCTGCCTGCAAAGGTAGGCAGATGGTCTATTCTGCAAAGGAGCCCGGACCAACACATAGAACCACAAAACACCGACATCTTTATAATATCTACAATGTGCATTTGTTCGTAATCTTACCACTTAAAAACTAGTTAGGCCTCGCCCGTGGATCAATGTCAAAGCAATGGTGTTCATAAAATTAGTAGGAATAAAATAACAGAAAAAAAAAACTAAAAAAAAAACACAAAAGTTGTAATTTAAAATATTTTTTCTTCGAATCGTTAACTTATTAGTAATTCAATAAAATGCCAATCTGTGTTTGAGACATTATCGCGCTTAGCATATTGATTAAAAGATAAATGGAAAAAATTATAAAATTCTAAATTATCGCTTTATTCTTTATACCTACGACCTAGCTCGCAAGCTAAGGTTAGCCTATGCTCGCATTTTACGAGCTGTCTGGCAGGAAGGCAGTTGGTCTATTTTTCAAAGGAGCCCGGACCAACACGAAAATTCTAAATGATCGCTTTATTCTTTTATCGAAAAAACCAACATACTTTTAGTTGTGTTTATTATTTATTTTTGTTATTATTTATGTTTATTATTTCTACACATATTTAGTTTATTTTGTTGAAAAATGTTAAATAAAAACATTACTATACCTACATTGTAGGTACACAGCACCTATGTCCGCACTGATTCGCATACAATGTTCCATCACTTTTGTTTTTGTTACTTTGAAATAACAATATTACAATGTTTTACCTAAAATATATAACAAATGTCCTACTAATATTATAAATGCCAATGTTTGTGAGTATGTATGGATGCTTGTTACTTTTTCACGCTCGAATGGCTGAACAGATTTGTCTGAAATTTGAAACACAGATAGATTGTGACCTGGATTAACTTTTAATCCCGATCGCACAACTGGTTCCTCCGAAAACGCGGGCGAAGCTGCAAGTAACAACTAGTTACATATATTTTTCTACACCTAAAATAAGTTTAGTCTGTGCTCAGCAGAATAGCATCTGTACCATAAAACAGAGATCATCATGTTCCACAATATTTGAAAGTGTTTCTGGATTAACGAATTAGAAAGCTATCGTAATATCCTACTATAAATGGTTTTGTTGTTTTGCTAATATCTATATCTTATTTTATATCTTGATCACATTTTTATTTTATATCTCAAATTCTGTATTATATTTCCATCATACTTTTCTTAACTTTATTTTGACGAGTTGTTTTAATTATTTGTAATTTTACCTATGTACGACGAGAACTTAAGACCATAACTACCCAAACCGCATATAATAGCTGTTTCTACAAGTGAACGGATAGAGTCACTATATACAGTACGACTGTATTGGTTATTTAAATAAAATACAGTACCACTGTTGAACTTAAGCGCTTCAGCTTTACACTTTTTACACTTTATTTATACTTTTATTTTTGCAGACCTAATCTAAATTTAAGCGAAATGATTAATTATGTGTAATAACAACTCTAAGTATATAGATATCTTTAAAATACATTCGGATGTCCGAAGCTTGACGAATACAGCCGAAGCGCATAATTTAAATAGTACTACTGTAATTAGGGTTTTATAAAAAAACTTTGTAATTGTTTAATAATAACTTGTAAAAGTAAAAGTATCTTCACGCCCATATCCCCGAAGAGGTAGGCAGAGGTACAACCAAGGCACCCACGACTAGCCGAAGACACTAAGTCCCACAATGTGGCAATAGGTGGCAAGCCTATCGCCAACCGGGCACATTTCCAATCCCGACCAAATTTTTTTTTTATTAGAAAATTGGAAACTTGTAAATTCTTGTAAATTCGCATTTGTGGTCTAGCGGTCCGGCGTCGGACTTGACTTCTTGAGATCCCGGGTTCGATCCCCGGGTTGGGTAACTAAAAAAAATAAAATTTGCATTTTTAATTTTCTAATAAAGATTGCTCGGGATAGCGATAGGTTTGCCACCTATCACATTGTGGGAGTTAGTGTCTTTGGGTAGTCGTGGATTCCTTGGTTGTACCTCTATTAACATCTTCGGGGATGTGGGCGTGAAAATACTTTTTTTTGTAAATAATGACAGTCATAATATTATGTAAACTTAATATAGCCTCCAAGTATAATTGATGACATAAGCATCCAAACTTATTTCAAAATATTTTTTACCATTCTTTTGTTATTAAATTTTTGCCACATATTTATGTAATCGTAAAGTAAACGCTACAGATTATTTGGGATTGGTTTTTTCAGCAACCAGTAGTTCTAATCATTTTAATCTTGTCGTCGTATATTTGCTAAGTAACCTCGCATGTCCTAATTATATGATTTTAAATTGAAATCGTCGTGTATTATTAACATTTTTAATTATTTATACAAATAAAATAAAAATAGATCCTGAACATCCCGCATAAATAATTAAAATAGTAATAATAGGAAATAATTAATTAAAAATGTCCTAATTATGTTGCACTCCGGGAGTGCCAGCAGAAGTGAAAACTTAAATATTAACGTTGTGCATTTTTGATATTTTGGAATGGTTAGGGAATAATTATGCACGAATTGCTTTAATTATCAGTATGAAAGTACTATCATTTATATGGTACAATACAATATTCATTTATTGCTCTATCGTAAAAATGACAACACGAACATTTGCGCAAGCGCCCTGCGCCGTCTTACGAATTTTCGATAAGGTCACGTGTCCTGACGCGAGTTTAGAAGTTTTTACCCATTCCAAAAAAAGTGCGTAACGCCGCTAAAGCAGTTTTCACTTCAAAAATACATAACAATTGGTGTTACTCCATAAAAAAGTGATGTTCGGCCAGCGATACTCCCAAAAGGCATATGCGTTGGGGGTTGCCACTTACCAGATGAGGCTCAGCTCGACTTGACCGACATGTTACTCGTGTTGCAAGTATTCCTCGTAAATTTCTTATCAAGAATTTGATTTACTTGATTGTCGGTTAATCTATTAAAATAATTTGTCATAATATTACCCGGGTCCTGAATCCAAATTAATAAACCAAAACATCTTTTGCTATGCTAATGTTGGCACTATTGTGGCGTGATATTTATCCAGCGTGAACGAAACAAACAACAAAACTCGCAATTAAAGAAAAGCTATGATAGAACAACTTAACAATTCTTTACGGGCAATCCCTTGATGACTTAAAGTCAATTTAGTTAAGTTCTACGTTCCAAAAATATTTGTCTTTGTCCAAAAAAGGCAAATCAGCTTCACACTAATGCCCTAATGTGTATCTTTGAAAAATACTAACAGTATCCAAATCCTGAGCTTGTATATATCTGCCAAGATGAATTTAAGGGGTTTTTGAGTTCTTTTGGTAAGTCCAAGACACCTGTTAAAAAGTCAAACATTTTGTACAAGTTCATGTAGTACTTTACAACTGGACGGTTGCTATTCTTTACCGAGCTCAAACCGAATATATATGGAGTACTGCTGTCATATATGGCAAGGTCCTGATGGCTACCGGCTTGTTTCATGGGATAAACTTTTAAATGTTAATCGAAGACTTTCAACTCATCAAACACTATTGCTGAATCATGACATAGTTGTTTGTCTTTTTGTTTTCTACAGATTGCATTTTGAAAAGAGAAACGAGGGTCTACAAAATTTTATTTTACCGACTCAGTTTCTCTATGCAAATGAACTAGAAAGTTTGCTTCCTCCTTTATTGTTCAAATAGCTAAAGAATGCAATTATATGCATAACGAGGTAATTTATAGACATTATATATATTATGCGTCTTAATTAAGGAGTGAATAGGCATCTTTTAACTTAGTATGATAAATTTCGATCCTTCATTACTTTTTTTGAATCGGGTTGCACTCGATTATTAGCATTATGTATTTTTTACATTTTGGAATGGTTAGGGAATCATTTTGCACGAATTGCTTTAATTATCAGTATGAAAGTGCTATAATTTATGTGGTAGAATACAATATTCATTTATTGCGCTATCGTAGACAAACATGACAATACGAACATTCGTACAAGCGCGAGCGCCCTCCGCCGTCTTATTCACGCAAGTGCCTTGCGCCGTCTTACGAATTTTCGTCTTTAGTTTTCACTTCATTAGTAAAAAATTCCTGTCACCTTAACACAAATAAAGGGGAAAGTTACCTAATACAACATTTGAGTGTTGATAACACTTAAAATTTTGGACATCTACAGACCGACTGCAAGTGTTTCTTGCCAATAAGAAACCATTTATACTCGTACTAGCTGTTGCCTGCGGCTTCGCCCGCGTTTTCACAGGAACCCATTGTGTGAATGAGATAAAAAGTAGCCTATATGTTAATCTAAGTCACGATCTATTCGTGTTCCAAATTTCAGACAAATCCGTTCAGCCATTCGGTCGTGAAAGAGTAACAAACATCCATACATCCATACATACAAACTTTCGCATTTATAATATTAATAGGATATTCAGCTTTCAGTGATCTAAAGTGCTGATTAGCTCTTCTCTCAAAGTTACCTTTATGTATGATTCATCATCTTTGGTTTCATATTTATAAACAAAAATATTGATGCGTTTATTTGATATTGAATAAAATAAAACGGGTTTATTTTGAAATCGCCTATTCTATTAAAAACCGTTGCGTAGTTTCAAAGATCTGAGCATACATAGGGACAGACAGTGGAAAGTGACTTTGTTTTGTTCTATGGATAGATTGTAGTAGATCACATTATTATAGTCCTGAAATTATATTTTTACGACCGCATCCCCGAAGAAAGGGCAGAGGTACAACCAGGGCACACATGACTAGCCGAAGTCACTAATACTCACAATATGATAGGTGGCAAGCCTATCACCAACCGGACATGTATCCAATCCCGGGAGACGTTATTTTTGATAGGTAATTTAATAAGCACATTTTCTTTTCGTTGCTCGACCCGGAGATCAAAATCGGGACCTCGTGAAGTCAAGTCTTGCACCGGACCGCTACACTACAAAGGCGACTAAAATGAAACATTTTGTACTACCCCCGCTACTATTTACTGCTATATAAGCTAAACTTACTAAGAAGCATTTCGATCATACCAACTTTCATACAAAGACATCCGAATCAAAATCAGGCCACTTGTTTAAGAGTTGTTATGCCTCAGTTAGACATATACTGCCTTATTAATAAACACGGAGTAAAGTACTTCAAGGTTTAACCTAGTATTATAGTCTTTATTACAATGAAATACAGACTATAATATCAACTTAATCTTACACCTACCCCTACACCACATTTATTAATAAGACGGTTAGAGACGTCAAACTTGTAACACCCGTCTTTTCCGATAGAGAAGTTAAGAATGGCTTCACCGCTATTAAATAAAACGTTCACAAACCATTCGCCATGACAACCTTCATGCAAATAGGGGCTCCCTTACCGCTGTCTAGGAAACCGCGCAACTTTGTTTACATAGACTTGTATGAATAAAATTATTTAATCGGCAATTTCCCCACCAAAAAATTTATACGTATTATGGTGTGACAAAATAGGCAAAATAGTGCGCTATAAATGAATTGGACTTACTTACGGAAGACAAAACCCCCAAATATATCCAGTTTCCACTAAACTGTTTTATTTCTGGAAATTGCAAATTAAATAATTTTATTTGGATTTAAGTATGGATTTCCGCAAAGTAATCTGATAAGGAATTGGTAGAAGAATCAATTAACATAGACTGAATCTCTAACTAGTTTGTGACATAGACCATGTTTTATTACGGTCACTGGTCGGGTATCCTAGGAATCTTAGGCTTTAGGCTAAAAGTGCATGACTGCATCCTCTATTACGAGGCAAAGTCTGTGACTGTGATCTATGCTTAATATTAACAACCAATCAGATGGCCTAAAAGATTTAGTGCGTGAATCATCTCCTCAAGCAGGATCCTTCTTCTTTGCTCTAAACTAGTGGGCGTGTGAGTTTTGTGTAAAATTGTGTGAATTTGGAGTAGTAGTCACTAGATTAGTTTAAAAAAAATAACAAAAAAATGAGAAAAAAGGGGGGGGTTTTGTGATATCGTTTGAAAAATAGGGGGTTCTTAATTTGACTGTATATTTTTGGTGACTAATAGCAAATCGATGTTAATGTTTCTTCTTTAAAAATAGAGGCCATGATTCCGAGCTGGTTTTATACCAAATTTTATCATGATCCAACTAATAGTTTTTAGGGTTATACATAAAATCGCTTACATTTTTGTTAACGTTTTCAGAAATTGGAGTCGTGATATATAATGAATTATAATTTCAAAATTTCTATCTCGGGCCTATAACAATATTTTTAAACAGATACAATAATTCACCATGGTTTCCATCAATATATATAATTAAGTTATGATAAATAAATATCACTGGATAAATTACATAAATTGTATCTAACTCTAAATAAAGCAAATTATATGCTTGCATAATAATCAAAATAAATTTACTAAACTCACCCAGACACAATAATATCTCCGCCAGGAATCGAACCCAAGCCACACGGTTGATCGGTGGTATTAGGCATGTACGCTAACTTCTCGATCTATGAGGTGGTCAAATCGATACAGCATACAGCTCAAACGAACATGTAATGAACTCTATAAATGAGTCCTTATACTTAACTTTTAAACCGATTTAAAAAAAAGAGGTTACATATTCAACTCCTTTTTGTTATTTACATCCTTTTTTTATTTGAAACCACCTCCGAAAACCTCTTGTGAGGTGGTCCCATTACCACCAAATCTAAATTTGATTATGGAATCTCAAGGGAGTTAAGAAAAAAACTTAGTTTTTGTGTTCAAAGATCATTTGTTTATTGAAACCGAAACCGGTTTTTGTAATTTGTTAAATTGTAAAATGTAATTTTATAGCCCGTATATCAATGCTTCTAATGTTTCCTATTGTGGTCTCTATCAAAAGTAAATGTTATCTTTGGCTCTCGAAAATACTTCTCTTCAAATTCTCTTCACTTAACCTTAAACCTTTAAACACTATACCTGATTTTCGCCTAAAAACCATTTTCGAACTATGCTTTAGAAATAACCTCTCTTTAATATTGTTATATTATTTATTATTATAACATTATTATATTCTAATAAATATATAAACAGAAAACAAATGTTAATTGAAACCAAACATAATAAATAAAAAAAGAAGTTTGTATATCTATATATATAAGAAATGTAATCTTTACGTATTATTTTTATGTGAAATATGTTTGGACTCTTATTGTGGGCCTGCAAACAATCCAGTAAAGAGGGTAGTTTCCTTGTATCTTAAGAAGTAAACAAAAGGTTGATCTGCTTTAAACACAACTGGTTGTGTAGGCGGATATTGAACAGATGTTACTCCAACCACTAGGACTGAAATAAAACAAGCAAATTAAATTTATGTTGATTTTTTTACATGATATTGTTTCAAAAAATGATACGCCTTTTGAATTTCCATCGATGAATCTTTTTTTTTCCCGTGTTGGTCAATGCTTTTTTGCAGAATACACCATCTGCCTTCCTACCAGGTAGCTCGTAAAAGACGAGCATGGGCCTAATATCTTAGCCTCAGGTTGGCAATGTACTATTACCATCTTTGGTGTTTCTAGGTGACGTTAATTTCTCACCATCAGGAAATCCAACTGCTTTTTGCCTTCCAATATCATAAAAAACATCTCAGTGAGTGGTTACATTCCGATCCGGTGGTACCTAGATTTAAAATCACAAAAATTTAAACTTCAAGAATCTCATGGTCGCCGTAGAATTAATACTGTCTAATTTTAAAACATAGACAAAATATATCCAATAAAATAATAACTTAAGAATGTGGTATAAAATAGCAGTGTAAAGAGTTTTTGATTTCAACGAATGACGTTTAAAATATAAATTATTTGTGATAGTATTATGGTTTTGGAGACACAAGTTTTACCCATTCCTAAAAGGAAAAGGTTATTTATTAATTCGTCGTTTTTATGTACCGATATTAAATTTGTAACCTGAAAAATAGGCTATCAATAATTAAAGTGAAACTTTTATTACATCGTCTTCATTTTTTTTGTCTGTGTGTCGCATGTAACGTGACGGTGACGTCAGAGCAGCCGAGGCCAATATGGCGGCGTATATAGCTATAAATTAAGTTTCACTTTTACCGTGGTTTTATAAAACCACACAATCCTTTTTTTATAAAAGTTTGTTTCTGTTTTTCTCCTAATTTTAGAATGTTTTTCACAAGTTATTTTAGATGCTGTGCCGTAAAAATCGACGAACTTAACGAAATGTGAAAAATCAGCAAGTACGAGCCTTCGACAAGAAACAACTCTTCTATTGAAACAAGGATTGAAACTTAAATATGAAATTCTGTTTCAGTTTTTGGATTTCTACTGCAGTTACTTATAAATTAATTAATAAAAAAGTACCCTTTGGCAAATTACGCATTTTGAATCTAACCCGGAAATGCAGACATCTAAACGGTCATCACACAAATTCCTGCCTTGCTGCGAATTATAATATAAATAACAATTAATGTTCAAATCTCGCGAATTATTCACATTATAGAATATTGTACAAGAAAATATGCAAAATAAAAAATACCCAATAATTTGGAAAATACATTTATTGGAAATCTACAGTGAAAAATAAGTACCTATATTATTTTAATATAACATGTACAGTTTTTTTATTGTATGTAACATATAATCAAAAAAATAAGTTAAAGCAGTTTCTATTATTAGAAACCATTGTATGATTAAAAATGTGAAATATGTTTGAGTGATTATTGTGGGCCTGCGTACAATCCAGTGAAAAGAGTAGTTTCCTTGTATCTTAAGAAGTAAACAAAAGGTTGATCTGCTTTAAACACAACAGGTTGTTGCGGGGGATATTGAACGGATGTTAATGCAGCAACCAATATGGCTGAAATGAAATAAGCAGTATTAAATTTAGATTGTTTTTCTGACTACGTAGTAGAAAAATATTTGTTGTGTTTGTTAATATCTAAAAAAGACAAGCCAGTTGAGTTTCAACTGCTGATTCTTTACAGCGAATGGTTGCGTTCCGATCCGGCGGTAAAAAAAGATTTACACTTTAAGAACCGCTTGTTTGATTAAATTAGATTTTTTGTCATCGGTGTCTTCTTTTTGTTTATTTTTTTATCCAAGTTATACTGTACTAAAATTATTAATAAACTCACTGGTTTAATATTAAGTTTACTAGAGAGTTTAATATCATGTTTAAGATTAAGTTTAGTAGAGAATTATATATCAAGTTTAATGTTAAGTTTTTACCCGTTCTAAATAGCTGGAAGTTATCAATTTCTTGATACGAATTTTTGTATGTGTTACATGATTTACACGGTGAATAACAAACGAGTAGTAATGGCTATCTTTTCTAAAATGTTTCAGTGGACGTTCAGTTAAAATTTGTTCAAAAACTACCTATTCGTTTTCGAGTTACATTTAATAATGCATTTTTGTGTATTTGACGACATGGCAAGGTCAGTCAGTTTTTTTGCAGTAACTCTTAAATTATTTACATGTAGATATGTCGTTTAGAATTAAATAATGAAACACAAACAATATTTTCATGATACAAAATATAACAGGTTAAAACATATGATAGTTCGTTAGAATTGTTATTTATTTAATTTTTTTTTTTATTTGGGCGATATTTTTGGTAGGTAATTTTATATTTTGTCCCTTAAAAATTGAGTAATTTAACATCATAAAATGAAAAAAGTATTGACAAGTGACAATGCAGTGAATTAGTTAATTTTTAAATGTCCTAAATCATTCACGTAACAAAATAATGTAGTCGATAAGCAAAACAAAAAAATAATCAGGAAAATATATTTATTTGGATTTCTAAAGTGAAAAAATAAATAACAAATGTACATTTTTAAGTTACTGATTACAAAATTAATTAATTTTAACTAACAAACAAAACATTTTTAAATTTATAATAGAATAATGACTAACATTAATATGGTCAGTACAATAACTTTTTTGAAATTTAACATTTTTGTACAGAATCATACAATTTTATAAATATTAATAATAAAAGATTTACAACACATATTTCATGCGTAATAACAATTTGCTTTGTGTACTTTGTATAAGCCAAGGATATAATAAGTTATACCTAACTAAAAATTTATCTTTATAGAAATGAAAATACAAATTCTTTATCCGAAAACTGTTCCAGCAAAAAGGGGGGTATCATTAAACAATAGATAGTAAACAAATGGGTGATTTGCACGAAATTCGATAGGTGTTACAGGAGGTCGCGGCAAAGAACGGAGTCCCAATATAACTGCTGTAAAAAAAATGTGTACTTACTACTTCTGCATGTCTAAAAAAAATTCTACTACTTCATATTTTTCTGGATGTAACCGAAAATTCCAGTTGACAGAAGGGCTTTAGAGGCGTGTATCAATTTGTTCTACTTATAGTCGCCCTAATGTAGACGACTTCTTACTAGTGCATTTATATTACAAAAAAAATATTCGTTTTTTAAAGTTGACATTTCTTTAAATTTACAGTTTTACGTTCCACATATTGCGTAACTTACTTTTATTATACAAAGTTTAGAATGTATTATGATTGGCTTACGATTATTTTACTCTTTTTCTCTTTACACTTCTTTGTTTATTGCAAATAGTTAAAGATTTCATATACATACCAGTTGCAGCAGCAGCTTCTGTTCCTGATTCGGTAACAATTATAACGGCTTTTTGTAGGATGTTAGTTACTGATATATCTTCAGGAACTTTAAGTATTCCCTCAATGTCAGAGTCATAGGGATCAAAGATTTTGGTAACGTTGGCCTATAAAAGCATTTGATTAGATTATTAGATATACATACTTTTAAAGATTTATTCGAGAGCATTTAATGCTCTTCTTTACAGAAATTTTGCATTAATACTTTATGTTCATAAACATAAATTTAAAAAAAAGTATCTTGTTGCCCATATCCCCGAAAAAGTAGGCAGAGGCACAACCAGGGCACCCACGACTAGCCGAAGACACTTAGTCCCACAATGTGATAGATGGCAAGCCTATCGCCAACCGGGCACATATCTAATCCCGAAAAATTTCTTTTTTTCAGAAAATTGGAAAAACCAAATTTTATTTTTGTTGCCCGACCCCGGATTCGAACCCGGGACCCCATGCAGTTAAGTCCGATACCTGAACCGCTAGACCACAGAGATACAGATATGTATTTCAAATAAATTAAATACAAAAAATATACCAAAATCGCATTTAGATAAAGAAATATTTAACTTATGACTTTAAAAAAAATAACGAGATGACAAAATTTTTTCACGAATAAATACAAAATAAAAACTTACCGCTTTTAATAGTGGTATAAAATCAATGGATGTTTCGATCCTGTATTTTGGGAAAGAAAGATCTACTTTAGTCCTTTGTAGGTTTTTGATAGTTTCGCTCACCAAGGTCGAATCTTTGACGTATTCCAACAAATCGTTAATACCATTTTTGTCTGCTGGTAACATTACTACTAGCGAAAAGTTTGAATTTTTGTAGTCTAACTGAATTACCTGAAAACCAATTTAGTACATCCTATTAATATTATAAATGCGAAAGTTTGTAAGTATGGATTTATGGATGTTTGTTTCTCTTTCACGCTCGAATGGCTGAACGGATTTGTCTGAAATTTGGAAGACAGATAGATTGTGACCTGGATTAACATATAGGCTATTTTTAATCCCGATCGCACACCGGGTTTCTGTAAAAACGCGGGCGAAGCCGCAGGTAGCAGCTAGTTTAATAATATAGGCTAGTTATTATTATTTCTTCCATTCTAATGCGAAAAAGTACAATTCTTCTAAAAATTCTAAATCTAAATAAAAATGAGTCCCCATTTTGGGTTGTCAATGCATCACGTCTGACCGGATGAACCAATTGTGTTAATTTTTTTGTTGTGTTGGTTATTATCAGGAGAGGGTTCTTATGAAAAGCCTGGAAAATTCCGGGAAAATAGAAAAAAACCTTACTCTCATTTTCCCAATACAACTGTTAGTAGCGAATCAAAGTTCGCCAGATCGTCTAGTTATATTATATTATTATACTAGCTGCCTGTTCCGGCTTCGCTCGGATGGTAATTTTTTTGGTCATAAATTGAGATGTAAGCTATCCTATCTTTCAAGTTGGATCAAACTTGTTGTAACCAATATCAATCAAATTTGTACACCGTGTGCAGGTGTGCAAATTGGATTGATATTGGTTACGTAATCTAGAAGTCCATCGCGGACAAACAACGTGACACGTAATCTATACATATTAAGATTTCCCGTGTTTCAGGTCGTTTGTGTAGAGTATATAAATAAGTTAAATTTCCTACAAGACCTCTGGGGGCTGGTAGCCGAGTATTGTATGTAACTTGACCAGTTTTCTTATTCTTGCAGCCATAGTGACAGTTTTTGGCATTGTCATGTTCTGATCCTAAGGGTAAAGTAGCCGGTAGTTTACTTATTAAGCTTTGCACTAGAGCATTAGTACCTATATTATTTTTAGAGTGTATTGCCTTATCTTATATATTATCAGCCTTGTGCTTGTTGGCTGTTTATCACAAAGTATTGTCGTAGTAATTTAAAACATAATTATTATTTTTAAGATCAAAAGGAAAATAATCTTACTTGTGCTCTAGAACCTTCCATTACCCCATACTTGTAGGTTTCGAGTGCATGCATCATCTCCACAGTGGTATTCTTTTCTGGCGAGACGTAAAAAGTTTCGTTTTTGGTTTTCCTTGGATCAAATTGAATTGCCCAATTGTTCTGAAAAAAAAAAACTAAACTGCTTAGCGAATACTCTCAGTGTTACAATTAGTTACCGAAAACTTTGCTAGTAAATTAAGAATAATATCTTTAATATGTTATCTCATTATTAACTAATATAAAAATACAGTAATTCAGAGTGCTGTATACAACACTAGTGCACTCTGGCTCAATACACTAGTTAATTGTTGTAATGTTAATTTAAAAGAAAAATCAATCATAACTTATTATATCAGTTTCGTTTATTTGTGAAGTGAAAACTTCTTAAGCGGCGTTTGCGCACTTTTTTTGGAATGGGTAGAAACTTCTAAACTCGCATCAGGACACGTGACCTGATCGAAAAATCGTAAGACGGCGCAGAACGCTTGCGCGATTGTTCGTATTGTCATGTTTGTTGTACGATAGCGCAATAAATTAGTATTGTATTCTACCACATAAATGATAGTACTTTCATACGGATGACATATGTTTATATGTCCATGAGTCCACTTGGTACTCAATAATCTCTGCCTAATCTGCAGGAGGTCTTTGTGTGAATATATGTAGTAATGTAAGATGACCTGTATGTTCAAATATTTTTTAACACTCCCTGATTTCAAGTCATTTTATACTGAGTGATAAGAAATATATTTTATAGAAAATTTAAAATATTACAAATCATATTACAAACGGGTTGCCTAAAATTATTGTGTACATAATATTTTTTTTATTTTTCTGATATTTTTTGCAGATAACCCTGAATCGACGTGTTCGCAATGAAACAGCCCAGACGTTGATTTTTTCCTAATATCCAATCAACTAAAAGTTGCTTGTACTAGTATTGACATACGTGTTATTTACCTGGCAACCCAGGTAAATAACTGGCAACCCAACTTTTGTACATTTCATACGTGTTATTGTTTAAGTGAGGATAAAAAAAGTATTGCAACAAAGATTTTTCTATTTAAAAAAGTTTTTTTTGTATTCTGTTCAGGCCTTTTAGGCAACCTACTTTTACATATTTTCAATTATATTAATTTTATAGGTTAAGTATCTTCAAGCCTTTATCCCCGGAAGAGGTAGGCAGAGGCACAACCAGGGCACCTACGACTAGCCGAATACACTAAGTCCCACAATGTGATAGGTGGCAATCCTACCACTAACCGGGCACATATTCAATCTTGGGCAACGTTATTTTTATTAGAAAATTGAAAATATACATTTTCTAAATTTTTTTGTTGCTCAACCCGGATCCGAGTGTTCCAGAAGTCAAATCCGACGCTGGAATGCTAGACCACATACGCTAATTTTGTTGTAAGCTATTTTAACCTATTATCAGCTCGGTGACGTCAACTTAAGTTCAGATCATAGACCAAAAAGAGCGTTCTTCTTCTTTCACGTCATAAAACAACGATATTACAGGACAATTTGCGTGTGAAAATAGTCACGGGATAGGAGAGTGAAATAAGCTAATTTTTATCCCAGATCTAAACGAGTTTTTGAGATCCAAACAATTTCAATACACGGGCTAGCAGAGTCCGAGTCATCGGTATAGGAGCATTTGCCTCCCTTCCAGCCATTGAAACAGGTTAGCATAGGTTACATGGGTTATACTCAACGAGAACACAGGCGGTAAAAAAGCTTTGTGAACCTATACCTGCCACCATAATGACTGTGTCACATACAGATCTGGATGATAGGGTAGTTGATAGACTAGCACAATAGGGCCAACACTCCGGCCCCAGGACGTCAACGTACCTATAACATCTATGGTGCCTATACACCACATTTTTTTTGCTTGCCTGCTGCCTCATGACAAATAAAATCAAGTTGACTTTAATTTCTCCCCATGTTGGTTCGGGCTCCTTTGCAGAATAGATCATCTGCCTTCCTGCCAGGCAGCTCGTAAAAGGCGAGCATAGGCTTAACGTTACTAATACCGTGACATCTGACTAGGTGGTAGAGTTTCACAGCGACTCATCCGGATTGGTACCACCGCCTTACCTATTCTTGCCGCCATAACGCGTTCCGGTTTGGAGGGTAGTCGGTAAACTTACTTTTGCTCGAGGTCTAACATCCCGACCTCAGGTTGGCAATGCGCCATTACCACCTTTGATGTCTCTAGACGGCGTGAATTTCTTACCATCAGGAAATCCTTCTGCTTGTTTGCCATCTAATATCATAAAAAAATATTAGATACGAACTAGGCCTACGAAAATTAGAAAATGAAACATAATTTCCATGAAAACATAAATTGGAAAATAATCGCTTGTTTCATTAATCTTTTGGTCCACTGATTTTCTTTGTGTGTTAGGGTAGTATCAAAGCTTTTCTCAAATTGAACGTTAAAAGTTGCCTTTGGCGGTGCAAAGCTTTTGATTCAGTAAAAAATGTTTTCGGTTATTTTAGGCATACCCTTAAGTTTTTTCGTCAGGTAATTTTAAGAAATAATCTGATCTTCAAATTCAAGCTGATTTTAACCAACTCAAAGGGGAAGCAACGTAATTCAGCTGTGTGATTTTTTTGTTTACTTTGTTACAGTTGTCGGACTTGACTGCATGAGGTCCCGGGTTCGATTCCCGGGTCGGGCAACAAAAAAAAAATTGGGTTTTTCCAATTTTCTAATTAAAAAAAACGTTACTCGGGTTTGGATATAGGCCCGGTCGGCGAAAGACTTGCCACCTATCACACTGGACTTAGTGTCTTTGGCTAGTCGTGGGTGCCTTGAATGTGCTTCTGCCTACCTCCTTGGGGATATGGGAGTGAAGATACTTTCTTTTCACTTTTATATATTATTTTCTATGTTTTATATGCAAGTACTCGGCGAGTAACGAACAGAACTGAACGGTCCTTTTTTCCAAAGGTTAAAATATGATTTCGATGCTGTTCCCATATAAGTTTTACCGAGATCTTATAAGTCGCTTTAGAGCTAATAATGTATAAATTTACAAATACCTTGACGACATCTTCTATGGAGATATTAACGACTATCCATAAATCAAGAAATACAATACACATTTTGATAAAATTTACACATTAGTACCACCTCGAAGATATAACCTGTCTTCTCAAAGGAGAATTATGAAATCACCACCTTCGGATGAGTTTGGAGTCGGCTTTTTGTAGTCTTTCTGTGATAATATTATAACTAGACGTGGAAATTGACATGTTCAATATCTCATACTTCAGATACTTAAATACAGTTTAATATCTTACCAGCCTTTTTGAGACATACTTACAGATCTTCACTTCAAGTCCCATGCCCGGAACAGGCAGAGAGTATAGAGTGCCAAATCTCACGATCCTGGCAGACCTATCTGGCTTCCTCCATATTTATTATCATTTTCATACAAACATGTCTGTTTCGGAGGCTCTTGACACCACCCTCAGATAATACCTGAGCAGTTTGATGGTGGAATGTCAACCTAGGTCTCAGCAGGTACCTATATCTATCCACATTAACATTAAATGCTTATCTGCTTCAATCTTTCTTCTGAGATTCTTTCCACATGACCGAAACAGCGGAACGTGCCTTTTCTTACTTTAATACCAACACCTTCTTTTGATCCCATTTTTTCTAGGAACTCACTGTTACAAATGCGGTCGGCGAGCGTTACACCGCATATTTTGTAGAGATCTCATTTCAACCGCATTTATTCTACTCTCATGCTTTTTTCGATATACCCAACTCTCGCTTACATACAACAACGTTACGATAAGTACAGAATTATTTAAAGCGAGTTTAGCACTTTGACTCAAAACCTCACTTTGAGTTAGCTTACCCAGCGATCCATTCACACTATTCCCTGCACACATTGTCCTTTCCACATCCGCGGTGTACCTTCCATCCCTGCTAAAAGCACATCCAAGATATACAATTTCATTCACCCTTTCCGGTTTCTTTAAATATCATCAGCTACAACTCTTACATCCGTTCTAGCTTCATCACAAGGTTTTTAAGTATTTTAACATACCTTGATTTTTCAGAATCTTACAAACAAGTTCCATACCTTGAAGTATAACGCAAGAACCAGCACAAGACGTGTGTCTGCACTCAAAGCACTTGAAGGAACTAAATTCTTTATCAAGTTGTTCGTTTGAGATTCCACCTGAAACGTATTAAAACAATTTTATTAAAAATAATTAATGCTCCATGACAAAAATAAATTAAACATCATATCAATAAGCAAATTATATATAAATAAATATATCTGGACAAGTTATAGAAATTAAATCTTACCCTAAATTAAGCAAATTATATGCTTGTGTAAAGGGGATAGTAATAAACAAAAAAAATATTGGAACAAAATATTTAATAAGAATCCAGATCCGAAAATACAGACATCAAAATTTTCATCTCATAAATGCTTGCCCCCATCGAGAATCAAACCCGATCCTCACGGTTTGATTCCCTACGAATGGAATAACGAGATGGTCAAACATAACAATATGCTTGTGTTGTGGAAGGTTGACGATACTAACACATAGAAGCACTTAAATAATTCCTATAATATAATAATATACTCATAATAAATCCGAAACCGGCGTGTTTGTATGAAAAAGACAATGAACGTGAAGGAAGCCAGACAGGTTTATCAGGATCGTGAGGTCTGGCACTCGACACTCTCTGCCTACCCCCTAAGGGACTTGGCGTGAAGATATGTATGTACTTAAATAGTTACTGGAATAATTCAATTAACACACGCCCCGACACAGATGTTCTGACATCATTGTAATATCAGATATTCATGACACAAATGCGAGCACAAGGTCCGCGGTTACGTCTATACTGTAAGTACGTCTAGTGTCAACGCTAAACAATTTTTAATTTCATTGACAAAAAAGGCGCTCAAAATACTTTTTAAACTGTGATTTTTAACTAAATTTGTCTAATTTGATCTGAATATTTTATTAGAAATAAAAATCATTTAATGCATAGTTAAATTTCAATAAAAATGCATGTGGTGTTTTTGATAACCAAATTTCATAAAAATCCATGTTTTTGCTTATGTAAGACAAACATGTCAGTGAAGTACCTAAACTAGACAAGGCAAAATATTTAGAATGTAACTGACCAATTTTATTTTAACCTTAGAAAACTTACCCATTTATTAATCGTTTCGGCTGCTTTTACTGGGTCTTTGAAATTCAGGTTTTGTGCTTCTGCTTTGTATATTTCTCTAGTTTCTTTTTTGAAAGCGCAGCTGAATTCATAATCGATACTGCCATACACTTTTTGAGCAATGGAAACATTTTTCTGGTTCCGCAAATCGCTTAAATATGGAGGGACTGCGCATTCTATCTGTAATTATTATATAAATTAATAATACAATAATACTCTTATTAGTCCGGGTGCTTTGTCTAGAATAGACTGTCTGCCATCCATTGACCTCTAAGTATATGGACATGAAATACCTACGAAAAAAGCCTGCCGACGGCTACTAAATATGGCTGCCATTTTGACATTATAAGGCTGTCCAGAAAAAGTAGACTACCGATATCGATACATGATCTATGAGTGACGATTGATAGTTAAGTTTAGGCAAATAGATAAGAATTATTATTTACCTACCAAAAGAAATCACAACAATCACCTTACTTACTTTGTGCTACTCAATTGGCTTATACCTAAATAGGGAAATGTAAGTAAACGAAAGAAAGATTTGTTTACTTTTCGCGAGCACTTTTTTTACATTGTGTCGTGCAAATATGTTTATTCTTTATATAAGTTAACTCTTTATATTTATTACAAGACTAATTATCATTACACGAAAAAATGATCAGATTACATTCAAACCAATTTCTTTACTTGTAAGTTAGCACTTGATAATAATAGTATATCGCTATAAAAATTGAACACTAAATATGGATTCTTGGCAAACATGAGAACAGTCATGATGTCACTTTAAATCGACGCCAAAATGAATGAAATATATATAGATAAAAATGTCGTTATCTCTTTCGGCGTACATAATATCAACATTTGTTAAAAGAGACAAAGAGATGTTGTTAAGTTATATGTCGATTCCAACGGTATTTATACAACTAAATTTGCTATAGAACATTGTTGCACTTCTTTATATATTCCTATTTCTATGCTGCCATCCGACTTGACAGCTCGCAATTACCTAGTATAAGTCAAATAAATGAAATAACCTTCCTTTCTTATTCCTAATCTTCATGAAATGTAGCTAACAACTACCTAGACCACGTAAGCAATTAAAAAAACCGTAACGAAATCGGTCTATCCGTTCAAAAGTCATAGAACCACAGATACACATAAAGAAAACAACATATCTTTTCACGACGTCTGACATTTAGCTGTCAAATTAGTCTCCGTTAATATTTTCACAACATCAACTATATTGACTACTCTCGTGAAAAATATATATGTATATTATGTTACACGCACTAGCCCTGCAGAAATATGTTCCTATCTATTATGAAATATTACCCTGTTTCAATTAATTAATGACATCTCACAATGAGAAAATAATTGCTCATTAAAATTAATATAAGTAAACCACATTTTCCTATTTAGCTCAAAAATATTAAATGAATGCAGAAACAATAATGTTCAAATGTATTAACAAATATTTTAATGATTTCGTTGTACGTGGTTTTGTGATATATTGGCATGGATGTGCAATCCATACTAATTTTATGAAGTCGAAAGTCTGTCTGTCTGCCTGAAACACTTTCACGGCTAAATCGCTACACCTATTTTTATGAAATATAACATGCATGTAGTTGAAAATCAGAAACCGGTCTGCTTGTTTTGCCTTGCCTTCCAATATCATAAAAAAAAGAATATTGCGATCCAATTAGTGTTTTTTTGAGTTATGACGACGAATTTAGTGAAATTCAAAAACTACTAGATCTTGTAACATTTGTGCGGGACTATTTCGAAACCATTTGTTATTTTTTGAAAAAAGAATTATCAAATTATCAAATGTGTGGGTGATACCCAATGACATAACAAGTTATTCCACCATGAACTGAACCATAACGATTATCAA
Organism: Calephelis virginiensis; assembly: GCA_002245475.1. Lineage (NCBI taxonomy): Eukaryota > Metazoa > Arthropoda > Insecta > Lepidoptera > Riodinidae > Calephelis > Calephelis virginiensis. The sequence goes on from NJDC01001280.1 coordinate 110,719, forward strand.
AAATAACATAATTATCAATTCTGTTACCTGATCTTTGGAATTCAAATTCAAGAAAGTCAGCAGCTGTTGCAGCGCTAAATCTGTTGTAAAGCGCGCTAATTGAGATATCAGGAAAACCAAGCTAAACGGCGAGAGGATCAAACTACTTCCTGGTGTATCTTTTGCGGCTTTCTGTAACGAAAAATCAGTTACAAATTAAAATAAGTTACAACACAATCAGTAGCTTTACAAAGACAGACAGTAGTCTTACTATTAGTATTAGGAGCATTAGTCCAAGAAATAAGAGGAATCGAAACTGAAGTTCGGGAATTAACTTGTAATCGAAGTGTGCACTAACCAGTTTCTTAATGCGATAGTATGTTTTAGATGACGGTATCTTCACGTCAATATCCCGGAAGTAATAGGCAGAAGTAACCCATTACTAGCTGAAGATACTAGTTCCACAATGTGATATGTGGCAAACCTATCGGCAACCGCATACATATCCAATCATATGAAATTTGAAAACACAAACTTCCTTGTTGTTGCCCGACACAGGGAACGGACCTAGACCGCATGAAGTCACGTCCAAATCCTAATGGCTAGGCCACAGAGGCGAGTTGTATTATATTAAAAAATAAAATAACATTAAACGTCTCGCACATAAAATTTAATTTGACGTCTCATATTATTATAACTAACCGACCCGGCAAACTGTATTCACCTGGCACACCATACTCTCTGCTACTATGCAAGGGGACTTGGCATTAAGAAATGTATGTATATGTAAGATGAACTGTACGTTCGCGTGTTTCTATAAATTCGCCATTTCAAGTTATTTACTTTACACAGAGTGTTGCTTTATCTGTAATTTGTTAACTAGAAAACTTATAACTTGAAAAAAAATACGGCAAACCTGTAAAGCACTACAAATCAAGAAACGACTGAATTAAATCTGATAAGTATAATTGAATTTTGGCCTTGTTTATATTTTCACATTTACCCCCTCTTTAGCGAGCGGGAATATAGCACTTTATGATATTTCAAAAACTATAAAGTATTCACTAGCCAAATTTCGTTACAAGTTTGGTAGATTTGGTGTAGATCGCGGTCACGATACAGACAGGCAAACCGACTGACAAAAATCTAAAAATGTGGTCTCTTGGCCCTTTTAAATCGACTGCAGCTATTTTATAAAACTAATGTACAACCCACTCTTCTACAGTTTTATTACGTAATTTAAATTCATTATTATAAGTGTATTATTAAAACTTACGTAAAGGAATTGTGCTGTTACTTTATCATTGCCAATGATAAGCTGTTGTACTGCTTCTTCACTATTACTACAATCTGTTGGAGGAGTGTCTGGGCACTCATCTGTAGTTCCTGGATCAGCTAAAAGTAATTATTAGCAATTTTTTGATTTCACCTTATACATTTTTTGAAATTTTCTACCATTTTTCGTATAGTAATACTTAGTCGGGTCATACGTTTTGTCACACAATAAAAACTTAGCAATTAAAAATGCTGGCCACAAAATTGTTTCTTAGTTTTAATTTAGAATCTTTTATGAAAATAAGTACATAAAATTTTTCTAATTTGACGTATTTTTAAATATGGAGTAAACGTTTAAAGAACGCAATGTCGCTATTATCGGGCTGCATCATTGGTCTCTAACTATATGGACATGAAATACCTACGAAAAAAGCTTGCCATTGGCTACAAAATATAGCTGCCATTCTGACATTATAAAGCTGTCCAGAAAAAGTAGAGTATCGATATCTATACATGATCTTTTATTGATAATCGATAGTTTAAGTTTAGGCAAATAGATAAGAATTATTATCTACCGAATGAAATTGCAACTATCAACTTACTTACTTACTAAGTGAAAAATAAATAATATGTATTTACTTTTCATCAGTATATTGTTTATTATGGTTGCAAATATGTTTATTATTTATATAAATTACCATTTTATATATTTTACAAGATTCCTTATCATTGAATCATCATCATGAAATACCTACGAAAAAAGCTTGCCATTGGCTACAAAATATAGCTGCCATTCTAACATTATAAAGCTGTCCAGAAAAAGTAGAGTATCGATATCGATACATGATCTATTAGTGACGATTATTAGTTAAGTTTAGGTAAATAGATAAGAATTATTATTTACCTACGAATGAAATTACACTATCAACTTGCTTACTTAGTTCTACTTAATTGGCTTATAAATAGGGAAATGTAATGAAAAGAAAGAAAGAATATTTATTTACTTTTCACCAGCATATTTGTTATACATTGTGGTGTACAAATATGTTTATTATTCATATAAGTTAACTCTTTATATTTATTTAAAAGTTCATTATTTTACATTGAAATGTGACCGGATTACATTATAACCATTTTCTTTACTTTAAAGTGAGCATTTGAAAGAATTCTTATTACGTTAGACTGTGATTGATATTTTCAAAGGCAATGGTATACATTCATATCTTGTCCAAATATTATTTTCTGGGAACGTAAAATAAAATATCGACAATTGTAATAGTACATCACTATAAAATTGAACACTAAATATGGCGTTCTTGGCAAACATGAGAACTGTCATACTTCACTTTAAATCGACGCCAAAATAGGCATACACAAAAATGTTGTTATCTCTTGTAGAGTACATAATATCAATATATATTAAAAAGAGACAAAGAGCTGTTGTTATGTTATATGTCCATTCGAACGGTACTTATATAGCTAAATTTGCTTTAGAAAATTGTTACGCTTCTATATATATTCCTATATCTATGGGCTATATCCTATTTAATATTACTAATGCGAAAGTTTTTATGTTTGTTTACTTGTTTGTTACTCCTTCATATCTATTTTAAGCAAAATATAAATATCAAAATATTTGCATACCACAATGTGGTAGAATATGTTGGAAAGCTTAAATAATTTTGTAACAACTTCAACACGCACATTCAGCAAATAAATATATTTTCTTTCTTTCTTTTGTTTCTTTCACATTATTTTATTGCTTTTACTTTGTCAAATTTCCGAGTTTCTGAATACTATTATGTATTCTGTTACCCTTTTGTGTAAATTTCAGTTTCTTTTGTCAATCGTAAAGTAATTCTTAGTATTTGGATTTCTATTTGTAGTATCAATCATTTTTGACTTGTTGGTTATTATGTTTCTGAACTATTACTGTTGGTGATGAGAGTTCTGTATATTTGTTAACAGCTGTTATAGTGTCTTTTTATTTGGCATTGTCTTAAGTGGCAGCTATTTAAATATGTAATTATTACTAAGTCTTTTTTTATTTTGCGATTTGGCAATGACTTAATAATGATATAGTCAGGAAATTAATCTGTTGATTCGACGGTTGTTTTGTATTAACAAATGAAAGTCTAAATTAGCAATAACCAATAACATATAATACGAGTACAAGTTTATCTTTTACACTATTCTTATTCATAGATAGATGAAGAATGCATGATTTAAATGTCCAATTGTTGACTCAGCAAAAGTTTTATTGCATCTAGAATCAAAATTGCCTGTTTTGGCTATTTATTTATTAATAACCTATATATTTTTGTACAGTGTTAAAAAAAACATTTTTTGTACATTTTATAAAATACGCGGAATCAGATACGATAAAAACGATATAGTGATTTATATTCTATATTTTAATTGATGATAAATAATAACAAATCTTGGAAGGCAAACAAGCAGACGGATTTCCTGATGTTAATTCACGCCGCCTAGAGACACCAAAGGTGGTAATGGTGCGTTGCCAACCTGAGGCCGGGATGTTAGGCCACGAGCAAAAGAAGTTTACCGGCTACCTTACCCTCTGAACGGGAACACGTCATGACGTTATGGCGGCGGGAATAGGTAAGGCGGTGGTACCAATCCGGACGAGTCGCTGCTAAACTCTACCACCTAATCAGATTTCACGGTGTTAGTGACGGTGATCCTAAGCTCGCCTTTTACGAGCTGCCTGGCAAGGAAGGCAGAGGGTCTATTGTACAAAGGAGCCCGGACCAACATGGGCCAACATTCTTAATACCATTTATTAAAAATCATTTTTATATATTCTTTTGCTTCAAGATTCTTAAGAGATACTTGAGTTAGCAACGCATCGTCATCATCTTAGATGTCTATAGATTACACGATTTTCTAAAAAGCTATAGAAATCATAAATTTAAAAACTTTAAATAACCCCTATATAACCTATCATAGCCTAAACTAATATATGTATGTCTGGTTCTAAAACCATCTTGGCTTTCTTTGGAACAAAAAACCGTATCGTAATCGGGTTCACTTGTTTAGGAGATACGATACAACCGATGACAGACAGGCATACACGCAGACATGTCACCTAAAACACCGCTATTTTTCCTTTGGTGGTTAAACATAGATAGGTTGATAAGACTTCACTTACGACATTTGCTGGATGGTATACAAACTCCTTCATCATCCCTCAGATATCCGGCCTTACATACACATCCAGGCTTTCTAGGTAAATGTTGTGAGGTCTGGTTTTGACAAGCCAATGGAAATCCGGCTTCAGAACAAGTTTTTGCTTCACATTTTGCATTGACGTCATCAGTGTACTTTTCATTCTTCGTGCAATTGACTGAAATTTAAATTTGTTATAGCTTTTGCTCGCGACTTTACTCACTTTTAACAATTTTTGTCCTCCCATGGCAATCAATTACATGACAAGCAACAATTTAAAAACAAAAATACCGCCTGCAAGAAAAGCGCTTATAAAAATAATATGGCATATTTTTAAAATACTTATTTTATTAGCTTTCATATTTTGAAATCCTTGATTTCTATGGTTAAAAAAAACAATTATTTAAAGTGGTTTTTACATAACCCACTTTAAATAATTGAAAAAGAGGAGGTTTTCAATTCGACTTCCTTTTTTTTATTTTTGTATAATTTTTCTATGTTTGATTTTTATTAGTAAGTGTTGGCGTTGACTATAATATTAAGTCGAGAGTTCGAAACTCGAATCGGGCAAATCAGAAATGTGTTTTTAATTTTTTAATAAAATCAACGTTGTCGGGGATTGTGAGATTATTGGACTAAAATTATGTTACCGGACTTAGACGTGGATGACTGTTGGAATGTTTTGAATGATAGTATGGTGGATGTTGCGAAAGAGGTATGTGGGAGTGCAAAGATGCACAAGTCTATGAATGGTGACGCATGGTGGGATGAGGAGGTAAAAGCCTCAGTTGAAATAAGAAGAAAGCTTGGCTAGACTATGTAGCATGTTTGCAGTCAAATGAAGTATCAAAGATTTAAAGAAAGAAATGTACCGTTGTTGCAAGAATATCACCAAACACTTAGTGAAAGAGAAGCGTGAAAGGGAAAGTATGAAACTAGAAGAGAGGTTGGCTAATAACTTCGAGATGAACACCAAACTCTTTTGGAGGGAGGTGAAGAAGTCGCGGAGTTGTTCGTCTGCCTCCATAATGAATAGAATCAAGTCTAAGAGTGGTGATATTCTTGCAAGCACGCATGACGTGTTAAAACGGTGGAGTGAATTTTATGGAAATATATATGAATGTGCCCAAGATGCTGCCGCTGGATCCGAGTACTCATATGACTCGGAAATAGCGGAGGCATCTGACGGCATTATGATGGAAGAAGTTGAATGGGCGATAAGAAG
>NJDC01001280.1:118211-160733 GCA_002245475.1 Calephelis virginiensis
GCTTCACATTTTGCATTGACGTCATCAGTGTACTTTTCATTCTTCGTGCAATTGACTGAAATTTAAATTTGTTATAGCTTTTGCTCGCGACTTCACTCACTTTTTAACAATTTTTGTCCTCCCATGGCAATCAATTACATGACAAGCAACAATTTAAAAACAAAAATACCGCCTGCACGAAAAGCGCTTATAAAAATAATATGGCATATTTTTAAAATACTTATTTTATTAGCTTTCATATTTTGAAATCCTTGATTTCTATGGTTAGAAAAAAAAAACAATTATTTAAAGTGGTTTTTACATAAGCCATTTTAAATAATTGAAAAAGAGGAGGTTTTCAATTCGACTTCTATTTTTTTATTTTTGTATAATTTTTCTATGTTTGATTTTTATTAGTAAGTGTTGGCGTTGACTATAATATTAAGTCGAGAGTTCGAAACTCGAATCGGCAAATCAGAAATGTGTTTTTAATTTTTTAATAAAATCAACGTTGTCGGGGATAGTGATATTATTGGACTAAAATCATGTTCATCGGTATAGTGACTACTAGTTGAATATCTTCGAGGATACTTTTTATGAAGGTTTTTTCATACTTTTATTTTCTTACGTTGTAAAAAAAGTATACTCACAGCACTGTGCCTTTGATACGCATTTATTGGCTTTATTCCTATAGTAATTTGGCTTACACTGACATTCAGGGATACAGTCTATATCTGAGGGTTGTGCGGGACAACTAAATATTTTGCCAACCGCATCACAGGTTTGTGGTGGACAGGTCTTTTTGCAGGCTTTGACTTCCTTTTGTTTATTGCATTTCAAATCTGTAACAACAAAAATATTACAAATATCCATAATACAACGATACACAACACACAATACATAGCTCTCCTAATAATAAGATAAAACCGTTTACACATAACCGATAGCCATTATAGGTGCGTCACTGTCCTATGGTTGGGCTGTTAGTACGAGTCAAGTCTACCCTACTCCGGACTAGGACGGTAGTGTCATCATCAACAGCTGGAGGACGTCCACTGCTGGATATAGGCCTCCCCCAAACAGCGCCACGAGTCTCAGTTACAAGTCGCTTGTATCCAGCGACTCCTCGCGACTTTGACCAGGTCATCGGCCCACCGGGTGGGAGGTCGTCCAGCACTGCGTCATACGGTGCGGGGCTGCCACTGGAGAACCTTGCCAGACACCGTCATTGTGGCGCTTAATACTTAAGGCGGTAAATGTTTAACCTGACAATTTGCTGAACAGTAATCAATCATCTGTGTTTATGTCATTTGTTCATTATTCTATAAAAAAAAGGTGTGTGTGCGACTCACTTACGATAGAAGTGAAACTTCAGTAAAAGTATCTTCACGCCCATATCCCCGAAGAGGTAGGCAGAGGTACAACCAAGGCACCCACGACTAGCCGAAGATACTAAGTCCCACAATGTGATAGGTGGCAAGCCCATCGCCAACCGGGCACAATTCCAATCCCGACCAACTTTTTTTTTTATTGGAAAATTGGAAAAATCCAATTTTCTTTTTGTTGGCCGACCCGGGATTCGAACCCGGGACCTCATGCAGTCAAGTCCAACACCCGGACCGCTAGACCACAGAGGCGATAAAAAATCGACAAAATAATGAGATGAATATATATTTGTGTCTCTTACCTGTCGTTTTCCCATTGCACCCGTTTTGAAATCACAACGATTCTAAAGAAGTTTCATTTAAAAAAAAAACAATAATCCATGGACAAATTATACAATTTGAACCTAAGCACAAAATTAGTAAATTTTGTGCTTGTCTCACGAGTGTCAATCTGTATACTACATACATACACACATACATATCTTCACGCCAAGTCCCTTACGGGGTAGGCTGAGAGTATCGAGTGCCAGACCTCACGATCCTGACAAACCTGTCTTGCTTCCTTCACATTCATAACTCTTTTCATACAAACACACCAGTTTCGGAGACTCTTGACACCACCCTCGGATAATATCCGATTGATTTGATCGTGAAATGTCAGCTTTGGTCTCCCCGGGTACCACATTTGCATTGTATATCTACTAATATCTATATACTAATACATAAAATACTTCAAAATATACCAGAATTAACTTGAAAATCTAGACATCTTTATGTTCATCACACAAGCGCCTGCCCCAATCAGGAATCAAACACGAGCCCCGCATTTGATTGGTAACATTACGCTTGTTAGATTCAAACAATGTGTGTCAAATACTTGACATAATAAATCTTAAGTCATAACTGATAGGTTTTTCAACGCATAGTTAAACTTTTATTTACTCACTAAATTTGGAACAACAGGTAAGTATTATGGACATTTAAAACTGTGGTCTAGCCTCTGTGGTCTAGCGGTCCGGGTGTTGGACTGCATGAGGTCCCGGGTTCGAATCCCGGGTCGACCAACAAAAAGAAAATTGGATTTTTCCAATTTTCTAATAAAAAAAAAATATCGGTCGGGATTGGAAATGTGCCCGGTTGACGATAGGCTTGCCACCTATCACATTGTGGGACTTAGTATCTTCGGCTAGTTTTGGGTGCCCTGGTTGTGCCTCTGCCTACCTCTTCGGAGATATGGGCGTGAAGATACTTTTTTTTATAACTGATAGGTTTTTCAATGCACAGTTAAACTTTTATTTACACACTAAATTTGGAACAACAGGTAAGTATTATGGACATTTAAAACTGCTTACTTATATGTATATTTATTACACAATTATAATATCCTACTTACTGCATTGTGAAGGAAGTATACATTTCTTAAGATCTGTATCATAGACATATCCCTCCTTGCAATCGCAACCATTTTCCTTATAAATCAAAATACAAGCCGTGTCGGTTTGGTTGTAATTTTTACACGTTTTGCAGAACACACCGCTGCCCGACTGAGCGTTGGCATCGCCAGCACATGCCGCTGAAAATACAGACTACTGTGAATAACCCTATTTGTCATATCAATAAACATGGACTAACGTAGGTGTAAAACAAAGTTGATATTTTATTCTGTATCACAAAGACCCATTTCATCTGCCATTCTTTCCACATGACCGAAAATTTTCGCGTTTTAACACCGACACTTTTTTTCAATCCCACTCTTTCTCGGATCTCACTGTTACGATTAAATTCTTTGAAGAAGTTTGAAAACCAAAACACGTTTAAATTTGGCTCGATAGGAAAAATATTGAACTTTCTCATAAAAACAAATTTTTTGACGTTTCCGTCTCAGAATAGAATTTATTATTGAAGTGAAAACTTCTTTAGCGGCGTTGCGCGCTTCTTTTGGAATGGGTAAAAACTTCTAAAATAGCGTCAGGACACGTGACCTGATCGAAAATTCGTAAGACGGTGCAGGGCGCTTGCGCGTATAAGTCGGCACAGCGCATTTGCGCGAATGTTCGTGTTGTCATGTTTTAGTACGATAGCGCAATAAATTAATATTGTATTCTACCACATAAATTATAGTACTTTCAAACTGATAATTAAAGCAATTCGTGCAAAATTATTCCCTAACCATTCCAAAATATCAAAAATGCACAACGTTAATATTTAAGTTTTCACTTCTGCCGGCACTCCCGGAGTGCAACCCCTCGTTTTTTTATGTCAGAGATCAGCGAACAAGCTCACGGGTCTCTTGATGGTAAGAGATAACCGTAGCCTATATACACATAGGTATAGATTTAACAGGTGCGTCGTTATTGTAAGTGTTTGGTATTATTATTCGTTCACTAGCTGTAGATTTTGGATTCACCCACATGAATAAGTTATTTAGTTCTTCAGTGAATAGCCGTTGAGATATAGGGCTAAAAACTGGCCTTTGTTATTTTCCAAGATTTGATCAATATCTAAATATTAATATTAGTAGCCATTTTAATAATAAGTAATAGAAGAATGCATCTATGGATTTCTTTAAGTTACTTTTCAACCGACTTTTAAAAGGAGAAGGTTATGTGTTCGACTCCAATTTTTTTTATAATTCTGTACCGATTAAAAAAAACTTTTTTCATTGGAAAAAAAGTATTTTCGAAGTAATCCCATTAACATTTGCCATCAATTCCGGATCTGATGATGGAATCCCAGGAAATTCCAGGAAACTACTTCGTTTTTGTGTACGTAGACGATTAACTTATACTACTTAAAAAGTAATTAATAATATTAATTAATTTAATATTAATTGAATCTTCAACTAGGTACATGCATCGGTTCTAAAAAATTTAACATCACAATTTTACATAGGTATTTGTCTATTGATAAGGCATGCAATTTGACAAAGAAGTAATTATAGTTATTATAATCATAATCATAACGTGTTAGTCACGTGAAGCAAAAACTTGGACCTCTTTTTACGAAAATTTCGCTGACGCAGGAGTATGAAATTTGGCACATTTAATATTTTTCAGTAATAATGCTTGTTAAGAGCATTAAATTAACAAATGAAACATTACACATATTACCATACATTTGAAACACAAGTAAAAATATTGATAACGATAAAAGGTCACAGGTGTCACACTAACCATATTCAAAATGTTTGAAAAAAAGTAGTTGGTCAAATTGATAGTTGAAAATGGCGTTCTTATTAAAAAGATAATTAATAATAGAACCCTATATTCTAATAATTTATATTGAAGAACTTCAAATTCAAATTTCAACCAATGTGAGACAACTAGTATGATTAATTACGTTTAATAATAAATAAAAAGTTTCGAAAAAGGTTTAAGAGGTTTTAAGGTCGGTGCACATCGAATTATGATTTTAAGCTTGACAAGCCAAGTTATTTAATAAAATTGTATTATCTAAGCCAAATTAAATTTAAATGATAATTGAAATGATAATTATAAATACATTATATAAAATGATAACTATAAAAAATATCAAGGCCCTAGGAAATTGGTTTAACTGAGATCAAATCTGTACATAATATAATATCTGCACATGAAACATTTATATTTCATTCATTTTCATTTAAAAACAATAATTGTTACGTATTTTATACAGGACTACCTGCCTACTACCTACGGCTTCGCCCGCGTTTTCACAGAAACCCGGTGTGCGATCGGGATTAAAAATAGCCTATATGTTAATCTAGGTCACAATCTATCTGTCTTCCAAATTTCAGACAAATCCGTTCAGCCATTCGAGCGTGAATGAGTAACAAACATCCATACATCCATACTTACAAACTTTTGCATTTATAATATTAATAGGATATAGAACCTATGACGAGGTTTACTATTTTTTTCTATATTGTCTGTTCACTTTTCATTGCAAAAACTGCTAAACGGATTTTAACAAATTTTGTTAAGTAGTAGCTTATAGTTCAGAGTATTTACCATGAGTTGGTATAGATTATGTTCGGTTAGTTACGTGTCAAAATCTATGACACTTTTGGTTTAAAAATGTGTTTCACTTTGCTACACATAGAGGCGCTGTTTAAAGTTTTCATACACAACTTACAGAGACGGTAGCGAGTATAGTAAACTTGGCAAGCTGTAAACTCATGGTAAGGGCTCTGGTCAAAATTTAGGATACCGTTTACTACGGAAAAATTGCTCGCTTTCATCACTAGCCATAAAAGGAGACTTCAAAGCTAGTGTGAAGTCGCAGGCAACAGCTAGTTTAAATAAAATACTTACGACATTCACTAACTGATACGCAATTTCCATTGTCGTCTCTCGTATAGCCAGCTATACAGACACATCCAGGACCCTTAGTGCAGTTTCCATCTGAAGGTGGATTTTGGAAACATGGCAGAGGATAGCCAAGCTGGTTACATGTCTCCGGCCTGCACACTGAGTCCTTACACTTCACATACTCTTCATTGGCTTTACATTGCTGAGCTGTATAAAAAATAGCTTTTATTTAGATTAAGTATCGCTACACAGTAAAGTTTTGAACATTATACCTCAAACCATGTTAAATCAATCTAGACCAATATTATAAATGCAAAAATATGTCTGTCTATGTGTTGTCCTTTCACGGCTCAACTGATTTTGATAAAATTGATTACACATATAGCTGAAGATCCGATTTCAATCAAAAGCAATTTTTAAAAAATAAACTAACCCCCAAAGGACTATAATAGGGGATGAAAGTTTGTATAAAAACTGATACTATTCTACGATGACACACATAAAACAGGTAGTATAAAATTGGGAAATTCTTCGTTCTTCTGACACTGTATAACATTTTTTTTAATTTGAGAATTGATTCCGCCGTTACCAATAAACACGACATTACGAGGAGGCAATGAACCTTTCATTTTTCAATGGTGGGTTCTTGGTGGCAAACTTTTGAGCGATTTTAATATTTATTGAAATTAAATAACGTTGCATTTTTTAATCATAGATTTTTTCATTTAATTAAAATTCTTTGCAAATTTCTTGCAAATGCAAAGAATAATCAAATGTAAAGAACTATAAAATAATCTTACATTATACAGGGTTACATTTAAATGACTAGCCAAATTTTAGGAGAGGGTTGGGAATCGATAACAGTTTCCATTTAATAAAAAAATTTTACAAAATGCAAATTATAATTTTAATCCGACGCAAAATACAAAATGCATGTTTATTACGTAAATGTCGAGTGCAATCGCATGCGCAGGTTGGTGACGTCATGACTCGTACTGGGCACAACGTAAAGTGATGACAAGGGAAGTATTAACGCGGACTGTTATAAATAATCTATTCTAATATTATAAAGAGGAAATGTTTAATTTTTTTGTTGGGTAGAAATGAATAAGCTCCGAAACTACTGGACTGATTTCAGAAATTCTTTCACCTTTAGAATATCACCTTTATAATAATGTAGCATTATCCCTGAGTCACTTAAGCTTTGTTTCATCAAAATCGGTGCAGTAAAAGCCAAGTTACGCAGGCGAACTGCAGGTTGTTCATAAAAGTAAATAGGTATTACAATTAAGCAATTAATATTTTAAACGTACTATCATCTTAACCCTAACTCTCTTGTATTAAAATTTGGCCGGTCTTTTGAAAGTAACCCTGTATATAAAAATGAATAACCATTTCTCGTGGTCATCCCACGAGAAATGAACGGCACGTCTGAACGGTTTGATCAATTTTGGTAATTATTTTTTTGTTTTATTGTATAAAGGAAAAAAGGGATGAAATTGCAGGGAATCGAACGTGGGAAAACCGATACTTCAATTTTGTCCATACAAACTGTTAGGAGCTGTTAATATGGTCAAGCGATACGAATTTCGCCGGGTCGAATATAATTAATCAAGTTATACATTAAGGTTTTCTGGTATATAGTTCACAGTAAATTTGCTTGGGTCTAAACTTAATATCTGTTAAATTTTACTAAAGCTAAGTTCAAGATAGTAAAACAATAAAAATGGGTATATGTTTTTTTATAGAATATGGTCCTACCATATATTTCGCCCGGTATGACACAACCGGGGTCTCTAGACACCATAGATGTTTTGGGCTTGGAGTGTTCTTTTTATTCCGCAGGGGGAAATAACTGCGTGCAAGTTCAATTCTACCATTTCCTCTACTCACTACTCTTGAAAGATATAGTGCCAAATGTTCTATTATGGTGGCGACAGAAATTAGTAAAGAGGTTATTCTTCGAAGGCAAGTCGCACAACGCTTTGGTGGTCTTATTGACCTATTTAAGCTATGCTCTCCTTCAAATAGCTTCCAGCAGGCGATCTTCGTCGTTTGATGAAGATCACAGTTTCAATTCATGAACAAATTCCCGTCTAAAAAACTGAAAAATTCAACACTTACTGCAGTCTTTGGGGAGTACACATTGTTTTAGATTTGGATCGTAGACATATTTGGGTTTACATTCACATTTGTTGGGTAAACAGACGATACGAGGACATAGTAATGGATTAAATTTGTTCTTGTACGTGGAACAAGTTCTACCACAGTTTGTACCGCAGCCTGCTGTTGCGTTTTTGTCGCCTCCACAGGATGCTGAAAAAGAAATGAAAAAAATCAAAGCTAATGATATTCTGGTAAAAACTAAAGGATTTTTGAAATGAAAACTTTTTTTTTGCGCGCTTTTTTTGGAATGGGTAAAAACTTCTAAAAACGCGTCAGATCATTTGATCAAAAACTCGTAAGGCAGCGCATGGCGCTTGCACGAATAAGACGGCGCAGGGCTAATGTTGGTGTTGTCATGTTTGTGTACGATAGCGCAATAAATGAATATTGTATTCTAACATATAAATGATAGTACTTTCATACTAATAATTAAAGCAATTCGTGCACAATTATTCCCTATCCATTCCAAAATATCAAAAATGCACAACGTTAATATTCAAGTTTTCACTTCCGCCGGCACTCCCGGAGTGAGACCCATTGTTTTTATCCCACTGTTGCTCCAGGACACTTATGTAGAATAGACCGTCTGCCTTTCCTGTCATGCAGCTCGTAGCAATGGTCAAATAGCCTTACCATTACTGCGCCTTAATAACGTCATTTTACTGCTGGAATATGGGATAGCCGGTAGACTAGCACAGGACCATATCTATAGCGTCTACAGGTCATGGTTGTCTTCACATTAGGAAAGCAGTGTGCTTGTTAGCTGCCTTATCGCTGTCTATCGATAGACTATCAATAGGGAACAATGCTGTGTTATCGCTGTAATCTTAGGATACATGTACAAATCTGCGGACTTCCTTACCTCCATGATGATACAGTGTCCCATAGGTGAAAGAGGGTAAAATTTTAAATAGCACCGAAATAAGCTATATAGCAAATGTACATGACAAAGTTAGACTTTGCATTGCCATCTAAATAACAACAAAACTTATTAAATTGAAAGTATACATCTAACTTAAAAAATATACTTACGACATTCATTGGAAGGTACGCAAATGCCTTTGTTGTTCCTCAAAAATCCAGCATTACAGATACAACCTGCTGGACCAACACCAGCGGTAGTTTGGTTCTCACATGGCAGTGGAAACCCGAGTTCTTTGCAAGACTTAGGACGACAAGGATAATTTACGTTATCTGTATAGGTTTCGTTTGCTTTGCAGTTATCTACAAATATCCATTTATAATATTATTGATAAGCTTTTGATGATGTTTAGATATGCTTTTATTATTTAATCAAACATCAATGCCTAAACAGTAGGATTACTCTTGTCTCTCGATATCATGCGAATTGGGAATTGGAATCGTATATGTCATTTTAGATACTTTTGAACACAGTACCAGCGGATTACTAACATTTAGTTACAAATAAATTCAACGAATCCGATAAAAAGATTTTTTGTTTACTACTAACTATAATTGTTAATAATTTGCCAGTATTGTGTTTAAGACTACCTAGACTGGCATACTCAATTCCTATTTCCAATATGAATCGAGTTTCAAGAGTAGCCCTACAGATTGTAATGAAATTTAGCACTCGAACATCGGCTCTATGACAAAATCAGAATCAAAAAATCGCTATTTACATAGACCATATCAGTGGTACTTGTACGCTTAGGCATTTTTTAAACAATTACCGGATCGGAATCGCGGTCAAACACTGAGAAGATCCGGCGAAAGAAACAGTAACAAGAGCGCTTGTCTGTTTTTGAAATTAATCTTAATATTACACGAATTAATATAAAAATACACATTACAATTTTTTTTCAAATTTATCAAATTACTTTTTTTTCGAAAAACCTATTTAATAATAAAATTAACGGATACTCCGTTTAAAATTAATTAACGGAGTATTTTTAAGTTCTCAATCTCACAACATCTTGTATCATGTCGGTTTTTTTATGAGGCTGAGTAGGTAGCTGAAACTTCAAGAGGATTTTTAAATTAAAGAACTTGGCTGCTTGTTAGAAAACATGATTTTACTTTCTAAATGGAAGAATCCATTTAGAAAGTAAAATCATAGACAGAATTTATACTTATATAATAAATATATTTTTCTTTGCATACTATTATGTGTAATGTAAGAAATAAATGGATATTGGTTTATTTTAAAAGCTATTTATCCTAGTGCACTAAGCCTACTACGTTGGCACGCGAATTTTGTATCCTTTTTTATAACATTCTTTTAACTTGCTTTGTTTTGTACATAGTTGAAAATTTAAAAAAAAACGGAGCATCATTTAAAATCGCCATAGCTGTACTTGAATTCGAATTTAACATCCATCACAATTTACGACTTTTTTATAAAAATACTACCTGTCCTATTGTATTTCGTTAATTTCCCAACTCGTGCAATGTGAATGTGTGTGTTTTAAAGTTTCAAATCTTATAATAGTTCTTCTACAGTTCAGAGCAGTTTTCTAGTTACAAGTCACGCAACAAACCAGACATTGTTATATACCGCATACATTGTTTGACCGCCTCGTTGGTCGAGTGGCTAGCGTACTCGCCCAATTACATCGACCAACCGCAAGGCTCGGGTTCGATTCCCGACGGGGGCAGGCATTTGTGTGATAAACATTTAGATGTCTGCATTTCCGGGTCTGGGTGTTTATTAAATTTATTCTGGTATCTATTTAAGTATTTCTATGTACTAGTGTCGTTGACTAGCACCCATAACACAAGCATATATGATTTACTTACTTGGGGGTTAGATTCAATTTGTGTGATTTTTTCAGGGATATACAGATTGTCTCAAAAAGTAGAGTCAAGCGAAATCGTCAAGTGGAAAATACTCAATAACACATAAAAAATTAATAACTCGAAAACTGTGCAAAATCGAACATTCACAAGGGTGATTCGGATACCCCAAGGGGTGTCTAGATTTCCGCTTGACACTACTTTTTTGGACACCCTGTTTACATTTAAATTGTTTGTATGCAGTAATAATATTAATATAAACAGTTTGGAGTAGTGCATGAAGGAGAATAAAGTTGCGGTACTTACAGCATTGTTCCTTTGGGACGCATTTGTTGTACTTATCCCTGAAGTAGTTTGGTTTACAACGACATTCCGGAACACAATTTTCAGAGTCTGGTTGCAAAGGACACTTACATGTGCGATTAACATTCTCACATGTTTGCTGTGGACATGCATCCTTGCAGGCCTTAACCTCATTCTGTCCGGTACATTTGTCTACTAAAAATACAGTTTTTACGTGAAAAATCAACCCCGAGGCTTAGGTTCGATTCCCGAAGAGAGTACACATTTGTGTGATGAACATCTGGATATCTACATTTCTGGGTATGCTTGTGTTTATTAAATTTATTATGGTATTCATTTAAGCATTTTTTACGTTTAAATATTGTTGACTAACTATACCTATATATTTTTTGTTAACTGGTTTAAGTGAAATTGGTTGTGTAACTAAAAGTCGACAATAGTTTAATTGTTCTCATATTTGTGGAACAGAACAAGTGCATATAAATATTAAAAAAAACTTACTGCACTGCGAGGGGAGCACACACTTCTTAAGATCTGTATCGTATACGTAGCCTTCTTTACAATCGCAGCCATTGAATAACAAAATTAATGGACACGGTATCGCAGCTTGATTGTAATTTTTGCATGTTTTACAGAAAGTTCCACTGCCAGATTGAGCATTAGCGTCTCCACCACAAGAAGCTATAACAAATTCAAGTCTTTAATTTCATCTTATACGTTTAGCTAGAAGCTATTAGTTAAAATATGAGTATATAATATATTTGTATTTTATGTTAACTCCTAGCCTTAACTATATTTGCGGTCTTTTGCAAATTCTAATAAGTAGGAGGTTAACAGTTCGCCGATATGTGAATGTTTGTTAAGCGATGAATCAGCCAATGTTAATTATCATATTGTGATAGTTATTTTTGATAATTAGGTATGGTTTCAAGATGGTCCCATATAAATTTTATCAACAAGTGGTTTTTGAATTAAACTTAACGATGTATAAATTTTCATGTAATTTGATTTAGTGGTAATGAAAATGGAATTTGTCTCTTACAGTTTCAATGTACTTAAATAATTATTTCAAAAGGTTTTATTTTTATAGGTAAAATAAGCATAAGAACTAATAGGCTAATGAAATAATTTAAAATAAAATCTAATGAAAAGTAGTCACTACGGTTCATAGACATCTGCAACAACAACTTATCTCTATTTTTTAAACTGCTAAGGAGGCTATCCTAATTGGATGTCATAGTTCTGTGGTGGTATCATATAAATTTGATCAGTTTCCGATATGCAGTTTTTAAGTTATATTTAATATACATTCAACGTGGTAATTACATTTATTTGTATTTAGATAGCATTTTACTAATTTTTTTTTTAATTTTTCAAATGTTGTATCGCCGTGATATATTTCTTCAATTTTGTTTTTGAGTAAAAAGGCGTTTTTTTAAGCGTATTTTAATTTTTTTTTCATTACAAACGGAGAATTACTTACTACCCGTATAAAAAAACCTCCCTTAAATCCTATTAATATTATAAATGCGAAAGTTTGTAAGTATGTATGTATGGATGTTTGTTACTCTTTCACGCTCGAATGGCTGAACGGATTTGTCTGAAATTTAGGAGACAGATAGATTGTGACCTGGATTAACATTTAGGCTATTTTTAATCCCGATCGCACACCGGGTTTCTGTGAAAACGCGGGCGAAGCCGCAGGTAGCAGCTAGTTTAATAATATAGGCTCTCGGCTCCCAGACTATTTTATTATTTATTAACACAACATTTACTTACGACATTCTTTATCAGATACGCAGTCTCCATATGAATTTCTCACAAAGCCATCTTTGCATACGCATCCAGGTCCTTGAGTACAATTGTTGCTACTTGAAGGTGGTTTTTGAAGACAGACCAATGGGAATCCAAGTTCATAACATGTATCGGGACGACACACTGAATCCTTACATTTCACATATTCTTCGTTTATTTTACATTTAGCTAAATACAAAAAAAGCAGCAAAAATAAGTTAAGACTAAAAATTAAAATGAAGATATTTATTTCACATGACATTTGTAGTTTTCTTAGATACATTTTCCCATAAAATTTTTCACATTGATCACAATATTGTACAGTCAACGTGTATTTCTTATTATTTTACTGCATCGCGTTTTCTCATTGTGTTTAAATTATAACACCTAGTTTGTTATACAATTTAAGAATTGCGGCAGGAGAATTGCATATATGTATGTAAACACAGATTTAGGTTTATGTATCTACACTTTTTTTTTCTCTACGTAACATTCCATTGTAACAAATCTGTTGTTATCTCAGACTATACAATTAAAACAAACATACAAATGAGTGTGAGAGGCTTAAAAGTTTTTAAAAGATGAGTGGATGGATATAACCATACACAATATTAAAACCAATCTTGAAAATTAACTTTCAAAAAACTCGATCATTCAATCATTATATTTAAATAAACATTTTTCTTAAGAGCAAGAACGTGGATTGTTATAAGTAACTGTAAAGAGGTTACTATGTTTACTGTGTTTCTGACTTTCATCATTTGTCATTAACAGTAATCGTTTTTTCTTTTAAAATCTATTTGTGTAATAATCTATTTATTTATTTTTGATGCATTTTTAGATCAAAAATCCCTTTAGTAAATAAGGTCGCCTTTTATGTGTTTATTGTAATCTAAACACATATCGCCTCTGTGGTCTAGCGGTTCAGGTGTTGGACTTGACTGCATGAGGTCCTGGGTTTGAATACCAGGTCGGGCAACAAAAAGAAAATTTGGGTTTTCCAATTTTCTAATAAAAAAAATGTTGCTCGGGATTGGATATGTGCCCGTTGGCGATAGGCTTGCCACCTATCAAATTGTGGGACTTAGTGTCTTCGGCTAGTCAAGGGTGCTTTGGTTGTGCCTCTGCCTACATTTTCGGGGATATGGGCGAGAATAAACTTTTTTTGTAATATAAATAAATAAATTACAATATACTCACGACATTTATTTTTTGGTATGCAGACATTGTCGTAGTTTCTAAGATATCCATCCCGGCATCTACATCCAGGATTGCATTCTGAATCGCCTGGTTTAGGAGGAATCGCGCATAAGATAACTGTCACGTCGACATCACATCTTTCCGGTGGACAAGTAACAGGACAAACATCGTAAATTTCGTTTTCTGGACATTTTATTGCTGGAAACATTAAAATAAGTAGTACCATACGACCTTGAAAGTAACACGAAAGTTATTCTTCCTATTAAAAATTAAAACTCCTATCTGTATATTATAACCTGCCAAGTATTTTCCTCGCATTTAGATGTCTACATTTCCACGTCTGGGTTTTTATTAAATTTATTTTGGTATCTATTTAAGTATGTATTGGTATCGTTGACTAACACCCATAAAACGAGCATATAATTTGCTTACTTTGGGGTTAGATTCAATTTGTGTTACTTTTACAGGGATATTTACTTATTTATTTTTGTTATTATTTTGGAAGTTGTTTAATGAAAGGCAGAATAGACCATCTGCCTTCCTGTGCCTGGCAACTCGTAAAAGGCGAGCATAGGCTTACTGTCACTATCACTGTGACATCTGACTAGGTGGTGGAGATTCGCAGCGACTCACCCGGATTGGTACCACCGCCTTACCTATTCCTACCGTCATAACGTCATGACGTGTTCCGGTTCGGAGGGTAAGGTAGCCGGTAAACTTGATTTTGCTCGAGGCCTAATATCTGGGCCTCGGGTTGGCAATGCACCATTTCCACCTTTGGTGTATCTAGGTGGCGTGAATTTCTTACCATCAGGAAATCCGTCTGCTTGTTTGCCTTCCAATATCATAAAAAAAGGTATCTAGCTAAAAAAATTATGTAATAAACTTACGTGGACATTGCCCAACAGGAACACATTTGCCAGCAGCATTACGTAAATACCCTGGCTTACAGCTGCACCCTTCTTTACAGGCTCCTTCTATCAGGTCTATGCAGATGTCGGGTTTGCCAATTTGAGAGCAGTTCCTTTTGTCACATCCACCATTTATGCATTCATCGTACACTTCATTTTGTTTACATTTGATTTTACCTAATTAGAAAAATAATTTCAAATAAGCTTTTAAACTTTTTTAATGTTTTTTAACGTCACAGAGACATTTAATCTTTATAAAGAACTCAGAATACGTACTTAATATTATAAACAGGAAAGTGCGTCTGTCTGTATATTACGCTTTCACGGATAAACCGCTGGACTGATTTTGATGAAAGTTGATATGCTACAGATTCAAAAATTGGACTTCACAGGATTTTTAAATAAAACCGAACTCCATAAGACTATAATAGAGGCTGCAGATTTTTTCTACGAAAATTTGAGATGATGATGAAGACGCGTTTAAATTGCCTTCTAGTATTTAATAATCTAAGAAAATTTCATTGCTCTCGTGTCTAGAGTTCAGAATTACTCATTACAATCAAGAGTCTTATCTTTCACCGTAAAGGAATATTGTTTTAGTAAAGCAATATCTCAAGTTAAATAACTATCTTGTTGCAGGAATAATAAAGATACAGCTCAACACATTTAACGGAGTGACGGTTTAAAGGAGTATCGATGTAATACTACTGCATACATGCCCTAGGGGCCTGTTCTGTAATGTTTGTTTGAATTTTTAGATTAATTGAAATCTACCGAAACTAGTATTTAATATGCAATACTTATTACAGCTTAATAATGATTGTTTCGATGAATTTTGTTGATAGCATTTCAGTTTTTAACAAGTTTTGTTAAACATACTAAAAACATATTTTATTTCCACAAAAATCCTAATTTTATACCCAATTTAAACGAAGAATTCTTATTTATTTGGTTTTTTAGAAATGGCTCTAACATTTTTCATGAGTTTTCGCAATTAGCTAGTCTTTTCGCAAAATTGATCCAGATAAGTAAGTGTCAATCTAAAAATAGCCATTTTCTCCTTAGAAAAACGCAATAAGCGAAAACTTGATGATAATATTCTCACTGCACTGAATTATTTAACTAATCGTGTTTTTTTAAACTACACTCTAACGGCCAATATTAATAATCAATCCTAATCCAAAACTTGCTGTCCAAGATTGATATTTTGATCCATTTTAATGTTATCGCTTGCCAATAACATATCTGGGGACAGGATAAATATGGCAATTAGGTATAGAATAGGCCGGCGGATACGCAGCTATCTAGATTGTTTGAAATCCATCTTTAGAGAAATATTATTAACATTGGCCGTAAGTCTAAATAAAGCTCTTAGCTTGGTAACCAAGCTTCATTTTAAATCAGTCAGTAAAATCATTGCCGTAAAGTACACAAAAGCGTATTCTGAGAAAAATTTGAATATTATGAGAGATTTGTGTAGTTGCTGCTAAGAAATGTTACTTACTACATTTATCAGGCCTCACGCATTGCTTTCTATTTGTATCATACACAAATCCTTCTTTACAGTCGCAGCCATTTATTATAGCTATATCGGGACAAGCAATGCCCGTTTGGTTATAGTTATTGCAGGTCTTACAAAATGTTCCAATACCGGCTTGTGCGTTGGGGTCACCACCACATGAAGCTGAAAATAAAGAATCCTCAATTTAGAATCTATACTTGCTATCGTTGGCACTTGGCAGAATTCCATTGTATATACATGTTTTTCGGAGTTAAAAAAAAGACTTTTATTTTATTTATTTTATTTTAATCTTTAGTTTCAAAGCCCTGATGATGCTGTAAAAAGTGAAACCGGTTGTCTAGAAAGTAACAGAAAGTGTTAAATAAAGTACACAGTGGATAAGTACAACTGTTAACTCCAAAATACGTGTAATCCTCAATTTATTGGTACCTAGTTATTCCGGCGAACTTCATTCCACCCGTTCAGATTGTGTATATGGAAATTAAATTAAACAAATAATTTTCTAGTTTCCTTGCAGACAAATAGGATAAAAAGTATATTATGTCTGTCTAAAAACTAACATGGAGGTAGCCTAGAACCAGGAATTCTGGTTCATCTCCATGTAAATTTTCAGTTAAATTGATTTTTTCGTTCTTGAGTTATAAATAGTGTTCCTAATACGACTTTCTTTTATACAGGGTTACTTTGAAAGAATAGTCCAAATTTTAACCTAAGGAGGTAAAGGCTTAAATGTTAAATGGTAATGCATTTCAAATATTTTTACGAAATATTTATATTCACTTTTATAAACATTCGTTTAAAACAGTCAGCAAAATGCTTTACTCGCGCTATATCGTCATACGTACGAGTCATGACGTCAACAGCTCGCGAAAGTGATTGCAGTTAGTGCGGACCAGTTTTATGCTTTGTTTACGTTATAACCATGCATACTTTACGTTGGGTAAAATTATAAATTGATTTTATAATTTTTTTTTATTTCTTCATAGGTCGAAAGTGTTATCGATTTCGAATCGTTTCTCCCAATTTGGCTGGTACTTTAAATGTCATCCTGTATATATAGATGTAAGTACATTTACTAATTCAATTTATTACAATTACGACATAATTAGTGATTAGTAAAATGTTAGTAAAATTAGAGTAAGAGAATTTTAAAATATTTTACTTTTGTAATCCCGAAGTAAATATAGATTTAGTAAAGTTTTCCACTTACGGCAGTCTAATTCAGGTATGCAGAAACCATATTCATCTCTCACATAGCCTGATTGACAGACGCAGCCAGGTCCTTGAACACAGGTGTCACTTGGAGGTGGGTTTTGAAGACATTCTAGAGGAAATCCTAGATCAAAGCAAGTATTGGCTCGGCACGCGGAATCTTTACATTCCAAATATTCTTCATAACGTCCACACCGAGCTGTAAATAAGCATGTTCATAACAAACATTAGTTCATTTTTCAATTTGAACATTTCAATCGCAATTTGAAGATTTTTGACTTTACTCTCCGGCCAAAGGTTGAGGTATAGAAACGGAAGTTTAGGAATTTCAAGTTTTGTTTTGGCATAAACTAAAATAAGTCTAATTTTCATATGATTAAGCGCAACAAAACTGCAAAAATCGACTCCAACTATTTCGACGGGTACCCCGTCGCGATTTGGTTATCATTTTTGAAGTGAAAACTTCTTTAGCGGCATTGTGCACTTTTTTAGAATAGGTAAAAACTTCTAAACTCGCGTCAGGACACGTGACCTGATAGAAAATTCGTAAGATGGCGCAGGGTGCTTATGCGTTCGTGTTGTCATGTTTGTGTACGATAGCGCAATAAATGAATATTGTATTCTACCACATAAAGCAAATCGCACAACATTATTCCCTAACCATTCCAAAATATCAAAAGTACACATCGTCAATATTCAAGTTTCACTCCTGCCAGCACTCCCGTCGTTTTTTTTTACAAGAAAGTAAATAATTCCGATTTGATCCCACATAAATTTCGTTAACCACTACCAGTCGTTTTTGAGTGAGACTTTAATTGTTTCATCGTTTCTTGTTTCACTTCTCTTAACAACATCTTTATTGATAAAACCTAAAAACCTATATAGGTATTAAGTTTAACTAGAAAACAGCTAGTTGGATCACGATATGTAAATCAAACCTCATTATTAAATGTAGCTCAAAAACCACGAGTTTCATAATGATAAAACTAATATAGAACCATCTCAAAATCATGAACTATCATTTTAAATCTTTATAAAAAAAACTGGTTGGCTGTTGACCGAGTAATCGCGTAACACACAGTCCAATTAAAAACCTCCTCCTTTTTAATTTCGGTAAAAAATATACGATAAGCGTCGTCTATATACTAGGTGGTAACATCTTACCACGTATTGCCTTTCATGGCATGATGCCTTAATCAACGTATTTTCTTTCTCCAAGCATGGAACTACTGTTAAAATGAATTAATTCATATTTAACTACCGATAACTGATCACAGACATGAGCATACGAGAATACTATAAGAATTGCAAATTTATACTACTTTTACTCAAGCGCTATTGATCACAAGTAACTCGGTGTTTTGCGAAATGAGCCTATCATGTGCCTGACCTAAGTTTTTGCTGTAATAAAACAAAAACATGGATACTTTATTGCAAATAAACAATAAAATAAAAGGTTATTGTACGTAAAAATCTTATTTCTTAATTTCATGTCCACTACAACATAAGTTCACAAATCATATCGGATTTCATCCTTATTACCATGGCTCAGAAAAAATTTGTTTAAAAGCCTGAAAATACTTACGACAGTCCTCTTTACGAATACAAATATCGTCTTTATTTTTCACATATCCTTCTTACAAGTACAGCCAGGGATACATGGTAGAATACCAAGGAGAGAACAGTTTATTTTGCTAGGGGTTACATCACACGACTGTCGCGGACATAATACTGGACATCTATCATAAACCTCGTTCATGGGACATTTCGCTAAAAATAGTACTACAGCTTAGATGATGCTGTTCGTCTTAAACAATTTTGAAAAAAGAGTTAAGTTTGAATTCCATATGTCATAATGTATATTAATCGATTTCTTCATCATAATTGGTGTCATTTTGTGTAGTGTGTTATAGTGAACTGTTTCTTTTTTGTGTTTCCCAAACAGCTTACTTTTGAGATGGTCTCTAAATTGGATCTTATAATGGAATCCCAAAGAAATCACTTCTTTTGAAATCGAAGTCGTTTTTTTTTTCAGTTTTGCTGAGCTTAAGCAACTAAAATTACTAAGTTTAAAGTTGTAAAAATTGGTTTGGCTCAACTTCTAGCCAGGTAATAAATTAAGATTCAAACGGAGTTGGCACCTTAACAAGCGTTGCATCATGTCAGCCCATTACATTTCTTTGTTATTTATTGCTGAATTTCTACAAGGAAATGACGTTGATCCATGACTTAGCAACAGGTTATATCAGCAACAAGCTGTCATACGTCACGATAAAATTATAAGACTCTTTGTTTTAAATTTTAAAGTACAAACCCGAAAAAGTATAGCTATGTAAAATTTGCTTATTGCTTGTAACGTATAAGTGTCAGAACTCATTTGTTGTGCCAGTCAGCTTCGGATCGCATTCGTTCTGCTTGTGCCACATCATGCAGTCTCATTTCGTAGCATACTACATATGTGTAAGATGATTGCACATGACTTTCAACATATAAGTTGACCACTTCTAATTTGATGATAAAATAAAACGATATCATGTTAAAGTATGCTGACGTGCACTTTAGTATTCGTCAGTGTAACATGCATTATGTAGCTCAATCTAGAAAATGCCGGGTTCGAGTAACAGAAAAGAATACGGCGAAGAAGATTCTGAGAGATATAGTTCAACTCTTAGTTTTGTAAAGTAAATGAATGGTGTGGACAGAGCCAATAGCGTTATTAGCGAAGTTTTTGTGACTGCAATGTCATATTACGCATTTTAATAGAATGAATTAATTAATTGTTTGAATTAATGAATCAATATTGCCGTGTTTCTGCGTTTACCAGTTTTGGTTTGTTTTCTTGTTTGAAAGTATACTTAATAGAGATGTTTCTTAACTACATCACGGTTAGGTTTTGCCATGGGTTATTGAACATTTAGATTTTTGTTTTAGTTTTTTTTATAGAAGAGGAGGCAGACGAGCAAGTGGGTCACCTGATGGAAAGTAATCACCTCCGCCCACGGACATCCGCAACACCAGGAGTATCACAGATGCGTTGCCGACCTTTAAGGAATGAGTACGCTCTTTTCTTTAAGGTTCCTAAGTCATAATCGTTTGGGAATACCGCCCTCGGTAACTGATTCAACAAAGGTGTTATACGGGGTAAAAAATGTCTTCGGAATCGCACAGTTGTAGACCGCCACGCATCGAGATGATGGGCATGATACCTTAAGCTCTGACGCGATGTCCGAAGATGGAAATCAGCGGCTGGAATTAAACCAAACAACTCCTCAGAGCATTCCCCATGATAAATGCGGTAGACAACACTGAGTGACCTAACATCTCTACGCAACGCTAACAAATCAAGCCGATTGGTAATTGCCCTGTCATTGACAATTCAAATTGCTCTACGTTGAATGCGGTCAAACAGAAGGAGCTGGTACTGTGGAGCCCCTGCCCAGAGTTGAGAACAGTACTCCATATGAGGCCGAATTTGCACTTTATATAGTTGTAAGCGATGAGCCGGCTTGAAATACTGTCTCGCTTTACTGAGCACACCAAGTTTTTAAGAGGCTATTTTAGCCTTCTCCCCTAGTTGACCACGAAATTGAACATTACTCGAAATGTCAACGCCGAGCAGAAAGGGAAACACTCTCAAATCGAGGAGATGCGACAAAGGGAGTCTTTTTAGCGGAAAACGCGCAAACTTGTGTCTTGTTAGGGTTAAATTGCACCAGATTCTGCTGGCCCCAAAACGAAATTTCAGACAAAAGATTGTCACAATTTTAGACACAAGTTGATTCTGGCTCTCAATGACATGTTACCGCGATATGTTATGTCGGCCAAAGTATAAGGCTTCCCGAGTAGTGTCGTCTGCATAGCAATGAGTGTCACTAATTTGCAACATGTCATTGATATGCAGAAGAAACAAAGTAAGAGAAATCACACAGCCTTGGGGAACACCAGCATTGACAGGTTTGGACTCCGAGCATACACCGTCGACAGCGACCTTGATACATAATTTCTATAATTAATTAATCCTTGTGTCACACCCGATCGAAGGCTTTCGCTATGTCCAAACTGACAACCAATGCTTCTCCCTTGCTTTCGACTGCTGCTTCCACGCCCATCGGTGTGTTAAGTAAACTAAAAGAACACCAGCTGAACGACCGCGATGGAAACCGTACTGACGATCATTTAACAGCTGGTGCTCCTCTAGGTACCTTAAGAGCTGGCAGTTTGTTATGGATTGCATAACTTTGAAAAACAAGGAAGTTATAGCTATAGGTCGGTAATTGGACGGATCCGAGCGGTTATCTTTTTTAGGGATCGGATGTACTTAAGCGGTCTTCCATGAATTCGGTATAATGCCTGATGAATAGGAGAGCCAAAAGAGTCGCGTTAAAACCGGTGCCAGCTCAGGAGCACACACTTTGAGAACAATCGGATGGATACCATCGGGCTCACTCGACTTGTTGACGTCCAATGAAATAAGTTTTCTACGCACTGAACTCTGCAGAAACTTTATTTCTGGCATAGACACTTCACACCGCAGGATGGTCGGCGGCGTGTTTCCATGGTCATCCAAAGTCGAGTTGGAAGCAAAGAGGGAGCCTAGAAGTTCGGCTTTCTCTTTCGCATCATGGGCCAGCGAGGCGTCAATCCGGTGTAAAAATCGTAAAGATGGCTTCGTGAAATTTCCTTGGACAGCCTTGGCGAGAGACCAAAACGCTCTTGTTCCCGAAGGTAAGCGTTCCAATTGCTCGCCAATTCTGCCAATGTGTTTGGACTTTGACCTAACAATAGCTCTTTTAAAAGACCTAGACGCAAAATTATACTCCGTTTTAATCAAGCTGGTGTTTTCGTCGCAAGACTTCGCTGCCGTGGCCCAGGCCCGATAGCATTTCCGCTTATGGCTAAGTGCCATCTTACAGGGACGAATAAACCAAGGCTGGGATTTGCCACCAACAGACACTGAAGAGAACGGAATACAAAGTTCCATACTCTGTAGCACCACATCAGTGACAGCAACAGCGATGTCTGGATCATCCAGCGAGAAGCAAATCTGCCTCCATGGGTAAGACGCAAAAAAAGATCGCAGCCCGTCCCAATCTGCTGACCTATAATGCCACACTCGACGTCAGCCCGATGGCGGTAGACGCACACAGGGTGGAATGGACACTGCACTCTGGACTAAGCAGTGGTCAGAAGATCCAAGAGGGGCATCGACAGAGACTTTATAGTTATCTGGGTGAGAGGTTAGCAGAAGGTCTAACAGTGAAGGTGTATGATCCCCCACATCTGGAATTCGCGTGGGCGAAGTCACAAAGTCGTGAACAGATTTTCACGCATGATCTGTGGAACGTGAACCAAGCCAATCAGCATGGTGGGCGTTAAAATCACCAAGAATCACGATCTCCGCGGATGGGATCTGCTCAGATACAAAATTGGAAGTCATTTGCATGTGCTCAACGAGTCGGTCTGTCTCGGCATTGCCACTATGTGAGCTGTACAGGCACGCGTAGACACGCGGGTGGTCTGAGCAGTCAACGCGCAGCCAAAGAATAGACAGGTCTTTGCCTTCAAGATTGCCGAAACAAATATCCTCTCTGACGAAATCGCACACGCCAGCCCGAGGTATAAATGAATGTTTCAATTTATACCCCGGGTAGAAGAGGTACGATGTGTCAGCCGGAGAAGATATTTGCGTCTCAGTCAAAAAGAGCAAGGCTGGCTTTGCCGTCTCCAGGTGAAAGTGAACGGCGTTCAAGCTGAAGTGTATTTCCCTAATATTGCAGAAATCCACAACGAGCGTGGAAGGGGTCGCCGAAAGTTTTGTGCCCTGCTTGCCTCGAACATATTTAATTTTACGCGCAAATCGCCCCTAGTGCGTGAGGCCACCTAGCGTTTCCTGGTTAAAATCCGCGGATTCTAAATTAGAAACACCAGAGGGGGATGGGTCTCCACCACTAATACAGGTGGTACCCCCCTGGTGACTAAAACTTTGAATTTGCGGCTACATTATAATATGAGGGGGGGAGGGGGAGTGGGCATCCGGGACTCTCACCAACCAGGCGAAACGCAGCAGCAACGCCGCTACTTCACGCCGGTCTTAAGCGAGAGAGTGGTACGTCTCCGGGCGTGCCGGCCCATTAAGCTGCAGCCATACAGGCAAACAGCATGGCACTACCTTTTATTATCTTTACATATAGATAACTGGAGCTGTTTTGATGAAATTTTTTGTGTGTATTCAAGGGGATTCGAGAATGGTTTAGATTCACAATTGGTCTCCTGTAAAATGTTTTTTTAATTATTTTTTTAATAATAAATAGGTAGTCGTTTATTTTGGAATGTTTTACATTGGGTCCGGCAGACCCAACCCAACGCTATTGTCGAAGCATTAATGTCAAGCGATACGAAGTTTGGTGGGTCAGCTAGTAATATATAACAACATATTTCACAACTTCACTGGTATGTAACTTCAGTTTTAACTTTATGCGTTAGCTCAATATAATAAAATATTTACAAAATGAGTATTATTAATACACTTACGACATTCATTCTTAGGGACACAGACTTCGTCAAAGTTCCTATAATATCCATCCCGGCATCTACACCCAGGATCGCAATCTGAATCGCCTGGTTTGGGAGGCGCAGCGCATCGGATAATTGATTCGTCTACATCACATCTTTTTGGTGGACAAGGAATTGGACACACGTCGTATACTTCGTTTTCAGGACATTGTATTGCTGGAAGATTATTATTACTAAATTTCATCGTATAATATTCAATCTTAATATTAAAACATTGTGGTAATGTAATATTCTGTAACCTTTTATAATGTAATGTTGTATACATATCTATGTATTAATACGTGATTCCAAAACTTCGGACCCTTTTTACGAAAAATGCGCAGGAACATAAAATTTGACACACTTAAAGTTTATGTGTAGGAAAAGTTCAGAATGCTTATATTCTTCAATAATCATTTATATAAATGTATTTTCAATATCGCAGTACCAACTAACACATTTAATATAAATGGAGACAAGTGACAAATTAAACTTACGAGGACACTGCGCGTAAGGAACGCATTTGCCAGCAGCATTACGTAAATACCCTGGCTTACATCTACACCCTTCCTTACACGCTCCTTCTATCAGGTCTATGCAAAGAATAGGCTCGCCAATTTGAGAGCAGTTGGTTCTACCACATCCACCATTTATGCAACCATCGTACACCTCATTTTGCTTACATTTGATTTTACCTGAATAAGATTAATAATTCTTAAAAAAACATGAAAAGCAACAGATGTTAATACAAGAATAATATATATATGCATTTATCATAAAACTGTAGAAAAGTGAAGTGTAGTACACAAAAAGGAAGTGCAGCTAAATGAATATGGGTAACAGCCAGTTTTTCTGCATCCTAGACACGATCCACATTGAATCTACAGACCAATGAATAAAAAAGTAACAACAAGATATATAAATAATTCATATACTACTATAGATATTTCCACCCTTCTTAGGTCGGACTAAATCTTATTCTTATACATATATTGGCGAATAATAATACTATTTTTTGTGAGCAATAAAGTTGTTCCAGCAGATGGCGTTGTTAAGTGACACGAAGTCAATGAGTGTTTGCTAAAAAAATAGCAAGCAAAGCTCGGGCATCCAGGTACTCCTTTCTTAAATATCGTAGCCTATAATATTTGACCTTAGATCTCCAAAACTCTCCAAGCACAAGCTCAGGAATTCAACAGATAGACAAACTTTTACTTTCGATTCAGTCGGTTCAATAAATTTGTCACAAAAATCCGATTTAAAAACAATCCGATAAAAATTGAAAAAACACTTAACATGTATTCTTCTCCTACATTTAACTCAAAGTCACCTTTTGATGGACAATACTTGAAAACAATTGTTTAAACATTGTAAGATAAATTTAATACTTGCAAAGGAAAGTTTACGAACAGACTATCTTTAGCGATATAAAATATTATTACTATTATCTTAATAATAGCAAGTCACTTAAAACGTATATTCATTTATAAAACTATACAAAAGCATTTTTCGAGAAATATTTCTTAAAGCAAATTATATAAGTAATTACATATATATACATAGTATTATATTTCATTTTTATAATTATTCCGTCTACATTTGGATGATTCAAAGCTCACATTTTTTAAAAATATTTTACTTATCTAGCTATGCTGTGACTATTTGTTTTACAATAAAAAATTAAATAAGAAATATTACTTACTACATTTATCAGGCCTCACGCATTGCTTTCTATTTGTATCATACACAAATCCTTCTTTACAGTCGCAGCCATTTATTATAGCTATATCGGGACAAGCAATGCCCGTTTGGTTATAGTTATTGCAGGTCTTACAAAATGTTCCAATACCGGCTTGTGCGTTGGGATCCCCACCACATGAAGCTAGAGAAAATAATGTTCCTTGAATTTTTTTCGCGTTAGGACCCTAGATACGTTCCAAGTATGCATGTATGTTAGTATGTAGTAAAGGGGCCTATACGTCCTTACGAAAGTTTAAGGCTAGACCTTTGAGAACGGACAATTATTCTTTTTGTGTGTTATAATAGATTACAAAATTCTTTCAACATACATACATACACATCTTCACGCCAAGTCCCTTACGAAGTAGGCAGAGAGTATCGAGTTCCAGACTTCACGATCCTGACAAACCTGTCTAGCTTCCTTCACATTCATTACCCTTTTCATACAAACACATCGGTTTCGGAGACTCTTGACACCACCCTCGGATAATATTCGATTGATCTGATCGTGGAATGTCAGCCTTGGTCTCCCCGGGTCACATCCATCCACATTCGCATTATTTATATGCTTTGTCAATCTTTCATCTGTCATTCTTTCCACATGACCGAACCAGCGGAGCATGCCTTTTCGCATTTTAACACCAACACTTTTTTTCAATCCCACTCTTTTTCGGATCTCACTGTTTCGATTAAATTCTTTGAAGAAATTTGAAAACCAAAACATATTGAAATAAATTTGGCTCGATAGGAAAAATCTTGAATTTTCTCATAAAAACACATTTTTTGACGTTTCCGTCTCAGAATAGAATTTATTATTGAAGTGGCAACTTCTTTAGCGGCGTTGCACACTTTTTTTGGAATGGGTAAAAACTTCTAAACTCGCGTCAGAACGTCTGTTTTTACGTTTACGTTCTGTTTTGTTTCTATTAAAGACATGTTTACAAGAAAAAACGTCGGTCCCAATAAACCATTTGAATTAAGTTTTTTTCTAAAAACCTAGCTCAGTTTTAAAAAACCAAATTTTTTTAAAAGATTAATGAAAAAACATCATCACTACATTGCAGAGATACGTCCGCAGCGTGCTTGTTTTTTAGTACACATAATTTAGTGATTAGTAAAGTGTTAGTAAAATTAGAGTAAGAGAATTTTAAGATATTTTACTTTTGTAATCCCGAAGTAAATATAGATGAAGTAAAGTTTTCCACTTACGGCAGTCTAATTCAGGTATGCACTTTCCAAAATCGTCTCTTACATAGCCTGATTGACAGACGCAGCCAGGACCTTGAACACAGTAGCCCTGTGGAGGCGGATTTTGAAGGCATTCTAGAGGGTATCCGAGATCATAACAAGTATTGGCTCGGCAAACGGAATCTTTACATTCTAGATATTCTTCATGTAGTCCACAGGTTATAGCTGTAAGACAAGGGTCGAGTGTAGGAATGAACTCTTTTTTATGTTACACAGTAGTAAATAATAGTAGCAAAAAAGTAAATGTAAATTATACAGTTTTGGTAATTTTGTTGCTCAGTCACAAAAGTAATTTTAAGTTGTCTATCGTCTTTCAATGACAGACATAGAAAGAGAGACAAAACTTGTTAAGTGCTGTTGCATTAGTTGGTACATGACATGTCTACAGACTTTTAAAGTATTAATCTGTTAATGTAAATAAACGAAAATTAACATAATTAAGTAGGTAAGTAACTCTTCTCAGTGTGCGGCCGCGTTCGGACCCGGTGGTAGATTTATTATTGTATAGACGCGTCACAGGTGCCTCTTGTAGGTTTATGTGAAATAAAGATAATTTATTATTATTACTATTATTAACGACAAATAACGTTAATGGTGCGTGCGAGCCAGGAGTTGCGTTTTGTTAACAAAGCAGTATTAACAGCTGATTTTATTTTATTTTATAATACTGGAAGACAAACAAGAAAATGGATTTCCTAATAGTAAGAAATTCAAGCCACCTAGAGACAGCAGAGGCAATATTGTTGCTTTATCAACCTGAAACCAGGATGTTAGGCCTCGAGCAAAAGAAAGTTTGCTGGCTACCTTATCCTCCAAACCGGGATATGTCAACAGCAAGTGTTATGGTGGCAGGAATAGGTAAAGCGGTGGTACCGATCCAGGCGAGTCGCTGCGAAACTGTACCACCTAGTCAGATGTCACGATGTTAGTGATGGTAAGCATATGCTCGCCTTTTACAAACTTCCTATCAGGATGGTAGTTGGCAGGAAGATTTATTCTGCAAGAGAGCCCGGACAAACACGGGTACAATTAATACAAATAAGATGATTTTTTGGATATTATTTACTTAGCTTAAACTATTTATTAAATCGTTACATTATGTATGTTTAGTCAATATCATAAATAGGTGTAATTATAATTAAAAACGATTTGATCAAATAAATAACCTAAATGCAGTATTAAAACACAGGGAGGGATAAAGATTTCTGCCAATAAAATATTTACTCACAACCGCTCGTCGTAGGTAATTTACTAGAACACTTGTTGAACAACTATAAATAGCTCATTGCTATTAGTAGTAGTCAAAACGAATGCTTAAAACGGATGACGCCTAGTGGATTATGTGAAACAGGCATTAATCTATCCCTCGGGAAACGTTGATTTAAATCGTCACGAGTTGACAGGTCCGCACTATTCTGACATGTCTTAAATGTTCCATCTCTTTTCTTTTTGTTTTATTAGAAAAAGATAGCACATACTAAAATCAAGTTTAGTTGGGACTTATCAGAATTACCACCAGCATCAGCAATATAATTTACACTTTGAAGTACACATTCAAATGAAATTGCAGTTGATACATAACGAAATGTATTTTTTTTAACAAACTATAGATGACGAATGAGTCGGAGTTTTGGCGCCATCGTGAATGAAGGTTTTTTTTATGATATTGGAAGGCAAATAAGCAGACGGATTTACTGATGGTAAGAAATTCACGCCGCCTGGAGACACCAAAGCCAACCTGAGGTCGGGATGTTAGGCCTCGAGCAAAAGTAAGTTTACCGGCTACCTTACCCTCCGAACCGGAACACGTCATGACGTTATGGCGGCAGGAATAGGTAAGGCGGTGGTACCAATCCGGGCGAGTCACTGCTAAACTCTGCCACCTAGTCAGATGTCACGGTGCTAGTGACGGTGAGCCTATACTCGCCTTTTAAAAGCTGCCTGGCAAGGAAGGCAGATGGTTTATTCTACAAAGGAGCCCGGACCAACACGGGGAGAGAGAGGTGATCATAATTTTTTCAATATTATTGAATTTCGTGCTTATATTGAGTGAAATTGGTTAATTTAGGTGGGAATTAGATTAATTTTGTTCAGTGAAAGTGCACAAATGAAATAATCGTGAAGAAATTGGTGTATCGTCTATTTCCTCGCTGCCGTCAAATCTCACTAGACGAGCTTGAGTAACGAAGCCACCGCTTTAATCAAGATCTTGACCAGACATGACTTTGTACATAGTGACTAATGACTGCATATTGTATAAGAATTAACTAGCTTGACATTGGCAAAGTAGTCGTGAAAAACGATTGAAAGCCATATTTATAAAAGAAGAAGACATTTTAATCATAAATACGTTGACACAGCCACAAAAACTTAGCGACTAAAACAAGAACATGAGCTCATTTTCTTATCAATGCTACTTCCTGACTGCATCATATCACTCCAATTTACACTGCCGGACGCTTTCCTATAGATCGAACTAAGTATGATCTCTTAACATTACAATCTTCAGCATTTGGTAGAAACCAATTTTATAATAAGCGACATGAAAGAGCCTATTTGCATTCTATTACTTTAAAAAATATAAAAATACTTACGTGGACATTCATCAAACGGTACGCAAGCGTTGCTGTCATCACGAGCATAGCCTTCTTCGCAGTAGCACTTGGGGTTGCACACAATATTGATGATGGGGCAGTTGGTTTGGTTCTGCGTGCTCAGAGTGGCGCATACATTGTCACACGCGGAGCCACAAGCGAAGAATTCATGTGGAGCGGGACATTTTGCTGTATACACATTTTGTTATAACAGTCTATTAGTTGAACTATTGCGTAAGGGTGTAATAACTTTATTTAACATTTATACTTATATATTAACTTATGCTATGATATGCGTAATTTGAGTAAGTTTGAGTAAGTAAAAGTTTCATTTTTATTTAAATTGTGTATTAATACATATATTTTAATAAATTATTAATCAAGAGTAAAATTAAGACAATCAAATATAAATAATGTTATGTTATAATTATAAAAAAACATGTCTTCCTTTTCATTTTTTTAAACTTAATTAAAATATATTATTATTTCGAATAGAAGTGGAGCAACTTTTGCATGCGTGCCCACATACTAACAATTGTGAACATAAACCGGTTTAATTTTAGACTTTGCCAGTAATTTTTGAACTAACTGTTTTAATTATTGTTTTTTCTTTCTGTGTATCTTTATATGTAAAAAACTGTTTAACTGTGAAGTGCTACATTCGCACAAACCCTTCTAGGGTTTATGGATGTAAGAAATACCTTTTATTATTATGTGTCTTAATAAATAAATGAAAAAAAAAACTCTATCGCACAGTAGTGCAATAATACGTAAATACGTAAATGTACTTATAATAGGGAAAACATAATAAATAATAACAATTATCCCTGGACGAGTAACACCAATTGAATTTAACCCTAAAGTAAGGAAATTATATGCTTGTGCTATGGGTGTTAGTCAACGATTCTAATACATAGAAATACGATATCTGTTTACGTATGTATATTTTATATATTTTTTTATTTTACATTATTCGTATAATGTATTTAATATTAATCACCCAGACCCAGAAATACAGACATTTAAATGTTCATTTTACAAATGCCTGTCCCTTCAGGAATCGAACTTGAGCCTCGCGGTTGGTCTATATAGTTAGGGGTGTTCGCTAACCACTCGACAAACGAGCTATATGGTTTTGACATACAACTTGCCTGAGAGTAACATTTGTAATCCATATATCCATGGCAACGTTTTTGATTTTGTAGAAATGAGGAAAGGTCCTAACTTAATACAATTTGTTTAGAAACACTTGTACTTTCCACAATATATTTTTATTTTTTATTTTTATGGTTTAGCCAACCGGTTTCGCTATACAAGTATAACAATAAATATAGCAAGTATAGTTGTTATATAGACCTGGTGATGCTTGTATAGCGAAACCGGTTGGCTAAACCATAAAAATAAAAAATAGAAATATATTGTGCAAACTACAAGTGTTTCTAAACAAATTGTATCAAGAATGGAATTCCACCAAGCACCGACGATAAAAAGTATTGAAACTAGGTCCTAACTTGTTCATTTTTAGGTACATAGTCTAAAACTGATGAGGTGATCATATCCAATCATATCAAATTAGCTAAAAATTGTCATACACTAGAAGTATTGAAATTAAAAGATTTTTAATATATTTTTTTTTTATAATTGCAGCTTTGTTTTTGTTTTAATTTTGCCTTCTATCAGAAAGACTAATATATAACGCCATTATCGAACTTAATCCTGAACACTATGTAGTTCTAATAAAAGCATAGAATTTTTTTCAGTGGAAGACGTTCTTATCTTCACGCCCATATCACCGAAGGAGTAGGCAGATGGCCAGCCAGGGCACCCCCTAGCCGAAGACACAAAGTCCCACAATGCTATCACATTGCAAGCCTTTCACCAACCGGACACATATCCAATCCCGAGCAACATTTTTAATTAGAAAATTGGAAATATAACAATTTATTTTTCCCGGGATTTGAACCCGGGACATCATTAAGTCAAGTTCAACACTTGGACCGCTAAACCACAGAGACGAAGTTGGCGTTCATCTACAAATGAAACCTGATAAATATCCCCTTAAAAAATTGACAAGATTTCAATAACAACCAGACAAACAAATATCTAAAAGCAAATGTACAGATTAGAATTTTCAAACAAAAAACTTTCTTACTCACCACAATCTTTTTTCGAAACGCAATCTCCGTTCACATTTCTATAATAGTTAGCTTTGCAACGACACTCGGGTATACAGACCGAAGGCGGTGGGAGGCATTTGTATTGCCGCGTACTGGCTGCACAAGTCTGTGGTGGGCAGGTCTGTTGACAACCACTAATTTCATTTCTGCCAGTACAAGGACCTAAAGAAAACATTTTTGCTATAATATGGGAAGGCAGGAAGATAGATTTCCTGAGAGTAAGAAATTCACGCCGCCTAAAGACTCTAAAGATAGTAATTGTGCGTTGTCTACCTGAAGCCGAAAAAAAGTTTAAAGGCTGCCTTATCCTTCGAACCGGAACTCTTCAACGACAAGCGCTAACGCTATGGCGCCTGGAATAGGTAAGGCGGTAGTACCAATCCTTACAAGTCGCTGCGAAACTCTACCATCTAGTCAGATGTCACGGTGCTAGTGACGGTACATATGCTCGCCTTTTAAGAAAAAAATGTCAACGCGTACAAGTACTACTTGTATGGTTCACGCGAATAAAGTGTTTTCTGATTCTGATACGAGCTGCCTAGCAGGCAGGCAGATGATATATTCTGCAAAGGAGTCCGGATCAACAAATGATGAAGACGCTGGAAAACATTAATAGCTACTTTTTACATTTTTATTTTATTTATCGGATATTATCCGAGGGTGGTGTCAAGAGTCTCCGAAACCGGCGTGTTTGTATGAAAAGGGTTATGAATGTGAAGGAAGCAAGACAAGTTTGTTAGGATTGTGAGGTCTGACACTCGATACCCTCTGCCTACCACGTAAGGAACTTGGCGTGAAGATATGTATGTATGTTACATTTTTTATAAATCAAAACAATTGAACCCTAGATTGGAATTAATCAAGTGATTGATCACATAGAACCAATCACGTAGCGCCATTTCAATTTCTGATGTTTCAATTCGAGTATAAAAAAAAATATTTCATTCTTAACGTCATCTCTCCAAAGCACAATAAAATATGACAAATAAATTTCGCACGAAGAAGAATTGGAGTAAAGTTAAACTAAGATAGAGGAATATAAAAGAATAAAAATTAAAAAAAAAATCCCTCTAAAACGTTTTTCCCCAATTTATATACTTTTTATTTTTTTGAATTGGGCGTAAGAATATGGCGTCTGCCATCAGCCAAGTTTATTTAATGTGCTTCCAGTTGTATCTCGATTGCGAACAATCAAGCTTAATTCATTCCAAAACAGTCATAAATTGGCACAATCAGTCGTGTTAGATCTTAGGTAAAACGATAGCAACCATACTTAAGCTCCTTGAGTAAGAT
The DNA here is from genome assembly GCA_002245475.1 of Calephelis virginiensis. NCBI lineage: Eukaryota > Metazoa > Arthropoda > Insecta > Lepidoptera > Riodinidae > Calephelis > Calephelis virginiensis. The sequence continues at coordinate 151,334 of NJDC01001280.1, forward strand.
TAGAAACAGAAAATATACGAAATTTCATCATGAATACTTCACCAAAAACGTACATTACAAAATTCCCCCAAAATTTAATTGTTTTTTCAACTTGGTATCAAGACAATAAATAAATAAAAACTACCTCCATTTGATCACTCGCAATCCCGTACAATCCCCAAAATACCTTTTTAAAATTCAACTCTGCTACAAAGGAGATAATAAAGTATACTAGGGAGCAGTATTAAGGTATACTATATTACGGAGTATATTACGAAGTAACCCTAGACACTTACGGTGATAGTTTCAGCTTTTTTTTTAATTTTTTGCATAAAAACGAAAGTTTGCACACTTCATGTAAATCCGGCCCTGTATATACATTGTTCATACTTAGAACAAATTTAATTATGGTAATTGTTTAAATCAAAATGAATACTTACTACAGTTTTCTCGTTTCACACACATTCTAGCTTTAGTGTCATACACATATCCCTTCTTGCACTGGCAACCACTTTTCCTGAACGGTAGCGGACACTGAATGTCAGACACACAAGTTTTACATTGGGTATTGTTGCCGGGAATAGCGTTCGGATCACCTCCACAAGTAGCTGCAAACATAAATGCCGAGTAAAATGCTTTTCTAGATAAGATTTAGACAAATAGCACAAATTTGAGTTAAATCCCCAAGTGAAAGCAAGCTAATTAAATGCTTAGCTTACTTATGTAAATGCTACTAATACGAACACTAATTTGATTACCGGAACGTTGCTAGGAACTGCAAACAACTGCTTTTAATAAGCAAGGACTAAGATAAGACTAAAGTAAGGTTGATATTGGTCGTTATTCTGCTGTTGACAAATTAAACTTATTTTAGATGGATGCTGTGTGTTTCAAATGAAATAAAATCAAAAGAGATGAAACTTTTTATACATGTTAAATTAGTCTGAACACGTCAAATTGTGATGTTTTTAGTCAAAGTTTTCCGAGTGATAAATTAAATATCTGTAGAAATTTCGTGTACAGACTAATCTGACAGCAATAAAAGTGTTTTGTCCCTTTCTATTGAATTCGTTTAAATAAGGTATGAAAACTTAAAATAACTTTAGTGAGCGCACAACAAAATTTCCATAGTTATAGTCTTTAAATAGTCTACATTGTAATAAAGACTATAATACAATATTTGACCTTAATGTCATCTGTGTTTATTATTGACACTGCTAGAATATATTATAAAAGTATGTTCACTCCCATATCCCCGAATTTGTAGACAGAGGCACAATCAAGGCACCCACGATTAGCCAAAGGCACTTAAGCCCCACAATTTGGTAGGTGGCAAGCCTATCGTCAACCGGGCACATATCCAATACCGAACAACGTTGTTTTTAATTGAAAATATACATTTTTATTTTATTGCCCGACCAGGGAATCGAACCTAGGACCTCAAGAAGTCAAATCCGACGGACTCTAGACCACAGAGGCGATTAAATTAGAATGTATTACAGAAAAACAAGTTTGCCACTTTCGAGAATAAAACGCCTTGTAGTTGGCCGAAGTCATGATGTGATTACGCTGCCGCTTCCATCAGCGAGTCGTTTTCTGCATCTAGGTAAGTAGTACTTTTAGGTAATAATAAGTAATTAAGGTAAGACTTTACCGATATGTACGATATGAGTGAATCGATCAGGATAAAATCAATTTCAGTAGCTTGAAATTTCAACGACGTGAGGTGAGCCCGTTCTTGAGTTCGAAAAGTGGCATTGATTTTTATATATTATAGAACGCCTATTCAGTTACTTACCAGGACACTGATCTATCGGGACACATATTCCTTCGTCGTTCCTCAAATAATCTTGTTTGCATTGACAACCAGGTTCACATTTTATGGGATCAATACAAAGGATTGGTCCATCTTTTCGAGAACAATTAAAAAGACCACATCCACCATTGGCACACAGCGTAAACTCTTCTCCGGGACCACAGATTATAGGTGCTGTAAATGAAAAAAATCGTAATATCTTACTATGTCTAATGCTATAATTGCAAGAATATATTTACATAATCCACTGTCATATCCAAGCGGCTGAATCAATAATAACAAATAATAATCAAATACATGGTTGAAGAACCGTTTAACGTTTACCTATTATAGTCTTTGGTTTATTTTTTTAAGTGAAAACTTCTAAACTCGCGCCAGTACATGTGACCTGATCGAAAATTAGTAAGACGGCACAGGGCACTTGCGCGAATGTTCGTATAGTCATGTTTGTGGACGATATATTATATTCTACCACATTAAGGATAGTACTTTCATACTGATAATTAAAGCAATTCGTGCAGAATTATTCCAAAGTATCAAAAATACGCAACGTTAATATTCAAGTTTTCACTTTTGCCGGCACTCCCGGAGTGCAACCTATCGTTTTTTAAGGAAAAAACGTTTGACTATCATAGAAATGACATTTTTATGAGTGTTAATAAAGTTAAATATCGAATAAACAAATCTAACTCGACTGACTAACCACGAGGATCGGATTCGATTGCCGACGTGTGCAGGCAATTGTAGGATAAACATTTAACTGTCTGTATTTCTTGGTATTGGTGTTTATTTATTCTGGCATTTATTTGAGCATTTCTATGTATTTGTATCGTTGACTAACAAAGCATATGATTTGCTTACTATGGGTTAAGATAAATTTGTTCAATTTGTCTAGTGATATTTATATATTATCCATTCTTTATTATTATTATCCATTCATGTATAGGTATAGAGGTGGAAAGGAAGTCGGCCAGTCTTGATTGCTAATAAGACATCTATCCGCTTTACGTATCCCTCTTAGAGATTTACAGGTACGTACAGATAAATGAAAATATGGAAGTGATCCCAACACATAGCCGTTAGTAGTACCTTTCGTAAGACCTGCAATAATTATAACCAAACGGGCATTGTTTGTCCTGATATAATATGTGAAATAAATGGCCGCGACTATAAAGAAGGATCTGTGTATGACAAATATGTTAGTGCCGCGATACTCTCTGCCTATAATTTAAAGAGCTTAGCATTACGATGTGTATATGCATGGGTCTTATAAAAATATTTACTTTTTTTATTTCTTATTGCACAAAAAAATAGTCGTGATATAGGTTTTAATTAATTAACTCTCTTTCGAATTGAAAAAACTGTTAACCAATGTATTAGCTTGGATATCTTTAGTGGTTCCCTACCTTCTATCAAAAACAGTTTTAAAAACTGTTTTGTTAGACAGTATTAAAATTTTATTCAGGCTAAAGAACGGTACCAAACTAAACCAGTCGCTTCTTGTTATTGATTTATTTTCCATGCTGTGTTTACATTTATAGGAGGTCAGCTTAGAAAATGTTTATTTCATAAAGATTAATTTAATATGTAATTTAAAAGTTGTATCTCAGTTTTGTAGGCCTAATATGTAAAAAAAACGACGGGTTGCACTCTGGGAGTGCCGGCAGAAGTGAAAACTTAAATATTAACGTTGTGCATTTTTGATATTTTGGAACAGTTATTATTTTTGCACGAATTGCTTTAATTATAAATATGAAAGTATCTGCGCCGTCTTAAGTTTAGAAGTTTTTACCCATTCAAAAAAAGTGCGCAACGCCGCTAAAGAAGTTTTCAATTTAAAAATTTGAAATTCTGAAAATATTTTTATTAGTTGAGTAATCGGGTGACCGATATACACATCTGGCGAGAATCTTCTTTTTGGGAGTCATTTAAAGATCTATAAACTAACTTACGTGGACATTTATCAATCGGTACACAAACATTGTTGTAATCACGAGCGTATCCATCTTCACAGTAGCACTTGGGGTTGCACTTGACATTAACGATGGGGCAGTTGGTTTTATTTTGAACGCTCAGAGTTGCGCAAACATTGTCGCACTCGACACCGCAATCGAAATATTCATGGTCACCGGGGCATTTGGCTAAAAAAACACAAAAATTAAAATAAATAAGTTAAAAACAGCGTCTAGACGTGACGACTACATCGCCTGCTGGTGACCTGTCCTGTCCTATGCAGCAGTTCTGTGCAATAGTTTTTTTTATAAAGGCCAATAAGCCTTTTTCATATTTACCCCTGTCTAGGACAAGGTCAATTTTTACAAATAACTTTGTTTATATTTTCAAAATTTAGATTTACGTATTTAGCAATATGTATATATATGTACATACTGAAATACAAATGGTGTCAGGTACAAACACAAAGTAAACATAAGAAGGTTAGGGCAGGTTTTTTTTTTTAGTTTATGTATGTGTACCTGTGCAGTCATTGTGCTGGATTAGTGCAACTACGTTATTTTATTCCTTTTGCCTTCAGTTGCCAACACAGGTATAGAACCTACTAAAGATAGGAACGCAAGTACATACAGCCGCAGCCTGAGATCCGAGTCATAATATGACGGTGCACAGGAAACATCTGTGGCTAATGTCATAAACATTGAATGGGACGATAGCTTGTGCAGCAGAAAATTAGGAAATGCGCCTTCTTTCTCAGTATTATAGTTAGTAAATTCCTTTTTTCTTTAATTCCTTAATTTTGTGAAGTTACCAAAATTATACCCCAGTTATACTAATAAGTATCACGCTCATATCCCCGAACAGGTTAGCAGAGGGACAACCTGTAAATCCACGACTAGAAGACACTAAGTCCTACCACGATATTGATGGCAAGTCTGTCGCCAACCGGGCACATATCGAATTCTGAGCGACTCTTTTTTATTAGACAATTGAAAATACAAAATTTTCTTTTTTGTACCTAATCCGAGCAGGGCCTCGACCCCAGGACGTCTAAAAATCAAGTCCAACACATCCGCTATACCACAGAGGTTAGTCATATTAGTATAGTTACTAATAAAAACATAAAGTAAAGTACTTCACGCCCATATCCCCGAAGAGGTAGGCAGAGATGTACAACCAAGGCACCCACGACTAGCCGAAGACACTAAGTCCCACAATGTGATAGGTGGCAAGCCTATCGCCAACCGGGCACATTTCCAATCCCTACCAACATTTTCTTTATTAGAAAATTGGAAAAATCCCATTTTCTTTTTTGTTGGCCGACCCGGGATTCGAACCCGGGACCTCATGCAGTCAAGTCCAACACCCGGACCGCTAGACCACAGAGGCGAAACATAATTTAACAAAATTATGTTTCAATGGATACATGTATATTATTCAATATATTATATTATGATTCAAATGATAAAAAATTACGTATCGATGAATGATTCAGCCATCATTGCATTATTAAGGGGTTTGTACACTGGTTTATCTTTTTGAACATACTTAAAGTCTACTTTAGTTCTTAAAATGAAGTGGATTCCATTATTTGACATTGTAGAAAATGGGTAGCTGTACTCACCACAATCTGTCTTTGAAACGCAATCTCCGTTCAGATTTCTATAGTAATTAGCTTTACAACGACACTCGGGTATACACTGTAAAGTTGTTGCTGGGCACTTAAATTGTGCTGTGCTGGCTTTACAGGTCTGCGGAGGGCAAGTTTGTCGACAACCATCCATTTCATTTTCACCATTACAAGGACCTGAACAAAAAACATATCATAAAAAATCAGATTAGAATAAAGCCAGTGGCCGGCATCATTCACTGACGATGCTCTACCTTTAGTGCTACTGATAATTCAATTTTAATTTATATTTATCTATCTATCCCAAGCACAAGAAAATCAGGTAAACTGCAATCGATCAGATTACAAAAATAATTAGTGTAATAAAAGAATACTGGAACACATACAATTAAAAATTCTGTAACAGATCTCTGTGTACTGAGTTTTGCCTATTTCCCGCAGATAGATGATTTGATCCAAACATATTTTGTTAAAAACTAAGTATCTTCAGACCATGTCTCCGAAGAATTAGGCATAAGTACAACCAGGCCTACCACGTGATATAACCATGATGTGATAAGTGGCAAGCCTTTCACCAACCAAGCATATCCAATCCTGGCAACCTTAATTTTTATCTGGTAATTGGATAAACTTTTTTTTCTTTTAGTTGCCCGTGCCTCATGACATCAAGTCTAACACCGGACCCACAGACCATAGAAGCACCTAACTAACAAAATAATTAAATTATAAAATTTAGCTCTGACATTGAAAAAATATTTTATTTTATGAATAGACAATGGTGGCTAATAAGGGCAAGTGCCCAAAATTGCGTTACTTTCCCCAAAAAAGTTGACTTTATTGAGTCCTAGGGCGAAATTTTGGGTAAAATTTGCCCTGTGTTTCTAATTATACAATATATAAATATAATTATAAATAAATATAAATGTAATATAATTTTATTACATGAATTAAAATGAACACTTACTACAGTTTTCTCGCTTCACACACATTTTAACTTTAGTGTCATACACATATCCGTTCTTGCACTGGCAACCACTTTGCCTGAACGGTAGTGGACACTGAATGTCAGACACACAAGTTTTACATTGGGTATTGTTGCCGGGAATAGCATTTGGATCACCTCCGCAAGGAGCTGGAAACATGTAATAAAATTAAATCGTTATGATATATGTTATTTTATCGTTATGATTATATAAATGAATCCTAATTTCTTTCGATTATTGAAACACTTGCTGCACGCTTGCACGCTTGAAAAGATGGACCCATTTTGTTCATACTTTTTTATATTAGATGGAGATTCATATGAGCGTGAAGTCAGGCAGATAAAGGTTCATATGACAAAAAAACAGTACTTATAATAAGAACAGACAACGAGTCGGTATTTTATTTAACACGCCTCACGCCACCGACCAACCTTGAGGCTCGAGTTCAATTCCCGATGGAGACAAGTATTTGTGTGATGATGTATTTAGATCTAAAAGTCTGAATTTCCTGGTCTGGTTGTTTGTCAAACTTATTCCTGTATTCCTGTGTTAACTAACACCATAACACAATCATAGGTATTATTTGCTTACTTTGGTGAAAAAATCGTCAAATACTATCTACATAAAGAGCCTGCAAAACTTGCATGGCAAACATAATCTGTTTAAATGCTTTTGCAACTTGTAACATAAAATACTTCGAACAAGTTACAAACATCAAGTTATCGAGTGCTTTGTACTTATAGAAAGTGCAATAACCACTTATACTGAAATATTATGAATACAAATTCAATTGACTAATAATTATTGGTATTTATAAACGCTTACGTAATAAGATTAATCGTCTTAATTGTAGTCACTAAAGTATACGTCTTAATAATTTTGGTCAGACTAATTACAGACACATACATCTTCACGCACACGGCAGAGAATATCGAGTGCCAGACCTCACGATCCTAACAAACCTGTTTAGCTTCCTTCACATTCATTACCCTTTTCATACAACACGCCGGTTTCGGAGACTCTTGACACCACCCTCGTATAATATCCGAGTGATCTAATCGTGGAATGTCAACTTTGGTCTCCCCAGGTACCTACACCCATCCACATTCGCATTGTATATTAAATTATTTCCTTATAGATTATACTAGCTGCTCCGGTAGACGTTGTTCTGCTATATTTTGAATGTGGTTTTAGTGAAAAAAATTGGGTTACCCCTCACTTAGGCGTATGAAAAACAAATGTTGGCCGATTCTCAGACCTACTCAACATGCTCACAAAATTTCATGAGAATCAGTCAAGCCGTTTCGGAGGAATTTAATCACGCACACCGTGACATGAGAATTGTTTATGTATATAAGACGATAATCGGTTAATCGCTTTTCAATGTTACAATATATTGAACTGGCTTCCATTCGCGACTTGGCAATTGGTGCTCTTTGCCTACCCTACAAGACCCTACTACCCTAGAAATCTGATCTGTAGTGACGAGCTGAGAGCTTTAGTAATTTCAGCTGCAATAGCGCTGAACAATTTTTCAAACTCTGTGGCTACATTTAAATCTTCTTCTATATTCAAATCTTCAATTATCAAGTGGTATTCATTATTGAAAATTCTGTTTCTTCCCGTTTCACAATTAATAATATTCCAAGTAGCTTTTATTTTATTTGTTGGATTTTTAACAATACTTTTTAGATACCTAGAGTTCGCAATCTTACAAGGTTTTTTAAAAATTTTGGAATATTTTTCTACATATTATATTTTAAAAACAATGCTGTGATTGAAAGTTCTTTCATGATACAACTCATATAACCTTTTCCTACTCTTATGAATACCCAACGTTGCCCATTCACTAAAAGCTCTGTGATTGATATTTTCTGTATTTTTTTAGGCTTAAAAGTCTGATGATTTACAGTTTGTATTAATGTAAATAATGATTCGTATAAAAGGTTTGGATCATCATGATACGGCAACTCTGGTAATTCTTCTATTACCACTGTCTCAAATCTTTTCAAGCGATTCGCATTAACAGGAACAAAAATAATATCTTTTCTTTGAGATTTTTGTATACTTTTTGGCAATTCGACTAATAGTCCACAGTGATCTGAATATATTTCTTTAACAATTGGTTTATTAACAGTCATATTTGTAAAAATATTGTCAATACAAGTGGCACTTGTGGCTGTTATCCTAGTGGGCTCAAAGAAAATGCTGTGCGAATTGTGTGATCTAAAGAGATTTAAAAACTTAAGTGACTGCTCATCGTCAAAGGATGATTCTAATATGTTTATATTGAGGTCCCAGATAATAACATTAGGCCTTAAATTAGACACTTTAAATAGGAACTCTTCCATTCTAAATTCAAATTCATCATAGGGTGTACAAGGGGGCTTATGTACACTTAGTACAATAAATTGCTCAAACTCAATGCAAGCAATCTCAATAACTCGTTCAACAGAAAGGCTCACAATTCCTCTGCGTTCTTTAAATTTAATATTTTTAGTAACAATAATTAAAGAGCCCCCATGTATCATTGTTGTTCTGCTGAATGAGCTAGCAACCTGGTGATTATTGAAGTTGAACATGAGCTGATGGCTTTTAAACCAATGTTCTGTTATACATAATATTATATCAATATTATTACAACTCATAAACACCTCCAATTCTAGATCTTTGCACATCAGACCTTGTATGTTTTGATTAACCAGGTTTAAATTACTTAAAATTAATTATAGAGAGCCCATATCCCCAAAGAGGTAGGTAGAGGCACAACCAGGGCACCTACGACTAGCCGAATACACTTAGTCCCACAATGTGACAGGTGGCAAGCCTATCGCCAACGGGGCATAAATCCGAACCGGGGCAATGTTATTTTTACCCGCTAGAACACAGAGATGATAACTGTTTTAACTGTTTTTCGATCTCAACTGTGCAGTCCAACAAAGTGGCTATGGCAGAATGATAGACAGACGGACATTTGAATTAATTTGGGAAACCTAAATGAATTCATACATCCGTCTGTCATTTACGCTATTTGGCTAC
>NJDC01001280.1:161512-171985 GCA_002245475.1 Calephelis virginiensis
TGATGATAAAATATAATGGTGATGATTGCAGCACAGGATAACAGTTCCGTATTTAAGCACACACCTTGATTTGATTTACCTTCACACTTTTTTAAAAAGTTTTATATATTGTGTTTTTTTTTGAACAAAAGTTTGATTTAGGATATTGAAGGGATGTTTTACGCGCACTGGGGATGATCTATCCCACCGCTGCCACCAAAAATGTTATGGGACTCTCCCGAAATTGTGTTTTAAAAAAAAATATATTTTAATACAAAAGGTTTATATTTGGATTTGATAAGAATAAGATTTAACACATTGAAACTAACACTTTCAAATTAGAGGCTATAGACCCAGAGGCAGGTGACCGATTAGATTGGAAGTTGGGAGTAGACTGATTTCTCTTTCGTCTGTTCCACTAAGGGACAGCTTACAGGAATGCAGACTGCTGATGAGGCAGTCTGGTGGTCAGCGTTATGCCATACATGATCGGGGTATAACAGCGCCATTATCACCTTTCTTCTGAATTCTTACCATCAGGAAATCCGTCTGCAAACACGCAGACGGACGGCCTTTCTATATCATAACAAAAAATAAAAAATGAACAATTATTAATAGTCAAGAAGAACTCAAAAAACGCTTGTCTAATGTTGATAAAAATTATAATTCTAATAAGTTATTATGCTGATAAAATCGCGACGTGGTAATGAAATTAAAGTCAGACTTATTCATATAGCAGACTTGTTACGCTAAAATTATTTAAAAAATAACATTTTGAAACCAGAAAGTTCAAATGTTATGTAAAAACAATACAAACAGTACGAATTATATTTACTTTTGAAAAGTAAAGCCTAGTACACATTCAAAAGGTTACTTACGGCATTTGTCCTTGGGTATACAAACGCCATCATCATTTCTGACATAGTTTTTTCTACAAACACACCCAGGCTGACACGGCAATGTAGTCGGGTCGACGAAACATATTATTTTGGTCGGATCAACCCCACAAACTTGTGGAGGACACGATATAGGACAATCATCAAATACTTCGTTTTTGGGGCATTGTCCTAAAATATAACTTTAGGGTAATTTATAATAAAATAGATAAACCGATAGACTAACCTAAGTAATACCACGTGAAGGCACGTCGTCATATTATCTGTATAACGAACATTGCTCGTCTACACATAAGGCTTATTTTTAAGATGGTGCAAATAGAGCAATGTTTGTTGATATTATACGTATCTGCTATCATTTTGTGTGAGAATGTAATGGTAGGTATATTGCGACGTATTATCCATTGTGCATCCTATACTCTTCGAAAATATCTAAGCAATACAAAAACAGTAATGAATCCACGTTTTGTTTTAGATTTCGCGCCGTTTTATTTGCGCATGCGCAGTGCGCCGTCTTACGTTCTGACGATCTGACACGAGTCTAGAAGTTTTTACCCATTCCAAAAAAAGTGCGCAATGCCGCTAAAGAAATTTTCTCTTCAAAAATCCATCCATTTAGGCGTGATACGATGACAAGAAAACTTACTTTTTTATTTACTTTAATACCTTTCTTAGCCCTGCCACCAAAATAACGGTATTATATAGAGTTGCCGCTAGACTTGCACATTCGTCCTAACACTCTAACACCCCAGCCACAAGACAATAGGGTATAAGGAGTCTACAATCAGGAAATCGTGTGTTTATTTGGTATCTTGCACCATAAAAATATAAATCTTACAATTAGATCTTAATTTTTTTTATTAATATTTTATTCCAATTGTAAACCATTTAATCTCAGCAATCGAACTAAAACTTTGTATTGTTTTTTTGTATCTTACAATATTTTTTTTTGTTATAGAAGAGGAGGCAAACGAGCAAGTGGGTCACCTGATGGAAAAAGATCACCTCCGCCCACGGCCATCCGCAACACCAGGAGTATCACAGATGCGTTGCCGACCTTTAAGGAATGAGTACGCTCTTTTCTTGAAGGTTCCTAAGTCATAATCATTTGGGAATACCGCCCTCGGTAACTGATTCCACAAAGGTGTTATACGGGGTAAAAAATGTCTTCGGAATCGCACAGTTGTAGACCGCCACGTATCGAGATGAATAACATAATCCTTAAACTCAGCACATATCGTAATATCCTATTAATATTATAAATGCGAAAGTTTGTAAGTATGGATGTATGGATGTTTGTTACTCTTTCACGCTCGAATGGCTTAACGGATTTGTCTGAAATTTGGAAAACAGATAGATTGTGACCTGGATTAACATATAGGCTATTTCTAATCCCGATCGCACACCGGGTTTCTGTGAAAACGCGGGCGAAGCCGCAGGTAGCAGCTAGTTGGATATAAAATTATGTCCTAAAAAGGCACACCAGTTATACGCCTTCCGTGAGACAAGAGATAGTTTTTAAACTAATTCTAAAAGATACGTCACTTCTAATTTTTTGTAGCAAACTTATATTAATTCACTGTTAATTTAATGTAATTCACCCAAACTTAAGTTTAAGAGACAATAAAAGTGACAAGAGAGAGACTAAAAACGGGGTAAGTATTTTAATTTGATCTAAACTAAAAAAATATTGTTGTTGTTATTGTTGTCGCCTCTGTGGTCTAGCGGTTCAGTTGTTGGACTTCACTGCATGAGGTCCCAGGTTCGAATCCCGGGTCGGGCAACATAAAAAAATTGAGTTTTTCCGATTTTCTAAAAAAAAAAGTTGCTCGGGATAGGATATGTGCCCGGTTGGCGATAGGCTTGCCACCTATCACATTGTGGGACTTAGTATCTTCGGCTAGTCGTGGGTACCCTGGTTGTGCCTCTGCCTACCTCTTCGGGGATAAGGGCTTGAAGATACTTTTTTTTTATATTGTTGAATGTACTTACGACATTTTTTCTTCGGTACACAAACACCCTTGTAATTTCTGAGGAAGTTGTCTCTACATCTGCAGCCGGGTTGACAAGGATATGTGGAAGGATCAGCACACCTGATCATTGCAGGATCAACACCACATTCCCTCGGTGGACATAACACAGGACATTTGTCGTAGACTTCGTTTATGGGACATTTTGCTGAAATTGTCAATATTTCCAATTTGATACCCATTGGAATAATAGTACTAAAATTAAGTGCATAACTAAATTCGGGCTCCTTTGCAGAATAGACCATCTGCCTTCCTGCCAGGCAGCTCGTAAAAAGCGAGCACAGGCTTACCGTCACTAACACCGTGATATCTGACTAGGTGGTAGAGTTTGGCAGCGACTCACTCGGATTGGTACCCTAGCCTTACCTATTCCTGCCGCCATAACGTCATAACGTGTACCGGTTTAGAGGGTAAGGTAGCCGGTAAACTTACTTTTGCTGGAGGCCTAACATCCAGCCTCAGGTTGGCAACGCACCATGGCCACCTTTGGTGTCTCTAGGCGACGTGAATTCCTTACCATCAGGAGATCCGTCTGTTTGTTTGCCTTCCAATATCATAAAAAACAATTATATACTTTATCCGTCTTATTAATTAACGAGAAATAAGGTAGGAGTAAAATTAAGTTGATATTACAGTCTGTATCACATTGTTATAAAGTTTGAACCTTGGCGTACTTTATTTCGTGTTTATTAATAAAACAGTATGTGTTTTAAGAGTTATAATTTTTTTAAACACACTTTAGTCTGTACTTTGAAGCACTTTTGGTTAGTTTTGTGCAGCAGCTTATCCGAATGGGTACCATGATCTCAAGTATTCATGCCACCATTGTATCAGTGCTCGCCGTTGTCATGTCGCCAGCTCAACTGTATCGTAGGTATAAGATACTTCATATTAAGTTCAGATAAATACCCGAAAGAGACTAATTATATTACAGTCTCGAACTACATGAAAGGTTTATAAGTAGAAACTCGCGAAGATTAACTTTACATTACAAATATTTAGTAAAACGTAGTTCTACCCATATGGAAATGAGTAATAAAACATGTATTTGTGATTATCAAGATTGTAGTCGACCTGTTTATCTATTTGCTTGTCTGTATCCAGGCTGGACATCACGCCAAACATACTAAACCGATCGTAATAAAACTTGGCATGCGTGTACTCTACGCGTGAAAACTTAAAAAATTAAAATTAAACGTGAAAAATTAAAACAACAAAATGTTAACATTATGTTTCATCCTTTATAATTAAACTTGTATTTTTGAGATCATCGTCTTAACATGGCTATGTGTATAGACCTAACCAATTAATTATTTACTCAAGGAAGAAATTTTAAAATATAAACAGGATATTTGGTCCATTATTGTTAAAAGGAGTTATTTTTAAGATAATTTGTTAACATTATAACGTAGCCAGTTTTATACTTGAGGCTACCAGATTTTTAGGTTAAAAACTTTAGTACTAAATAAACTTTATGTAGGTACTACAACGAACATAACCAAGGTCGTCTAACTTTGGATTCCCTTAATTGTGAAGTCCAAATAAACTCGTAAAACAAATATACTGCATAATGAAGCTTCATTGTATTAATATAATTTGACACTTGGTTACTCTGTGATCCTGAAAACGTAGGCTACTCTTCATTTCATGACAGAACTACTTAAATTTTAAACTTACACAACAACAGTCATAATATATTGTAGAGCATTAAGTTACTACAAAAGCAGGAGATTTAAGAAAGAAATGTTTAAATGTAAGTAAGTATTGTCATATCCTCGAAGAGGTAGGCAGTGGCACAACAGGGCACCCATGACTAGTCGAAGACACAAGTCCCAAAATGTGATAGGTGGAGAGCCTATCGCCAGCCGGGCACACATTCAATCCCCGACAACAACATTTTTATTAGAAAATTGAAAATACACATTTTTTGTTGCCCGACCTAAGGATCGAACCGGGGAACTCAAGAAGTGAAGTCTGACGCCAGAAAGCTAGACAGCAGCGCAGAAATTTGTATGGATTAGTAACTTTTTTTTTTACCTAAAATAGAACTGAATCCATTTTGGGTAAACGTACTGATGTTGCTATAAAAATAAGTTATAGATAAACATAATTAAAAGTTATGTACATTACATCAAATAATCAAAGCTATTATATAATACTATATTATATAATAAATTAATTACTAAAATATCGGTACTATACCTTGGAATATTCCAGAAAACAAAATTAAAATTTGATGCTTCTGAGCCCAAAAGTTTAGGGATCGGAAGCGCCCAATTAACCGATCCTAATTATTTTTTCTGGAGTAACTTCCATGTACTAAAACAAATTTAGCAATATTTTTAATGTAACATTTTTTTTTAATTTATATTGATCATTACTTGATCCAAAACAAACACTTGTTATTATTTTTAAAACATTGAACGGCATTGGAGCTTACCATTGGCTACAAAACATGGCTTTAATCGATAGTTTAAGTTTAGACAAATAGATAAGAATTATTATCTACCGAATGAAATTGCAACTATCAACTTATTTACTTACTTAATTACTTAGTGAAAAGAAATAAATAATATATATTTACTTTTTATCAGTATATTTTTTTATTATGGTTGCAAATATGTTTATTATTTATATGAATCAACTTTTTATATCTTTTACAAGATTCCTTATCATTACAAAAGAATGTGATCAGATTACATTCAAACCACTTTCTTTATTTTAAAGTGAGCACTTGAAAGAATTGTTATTACGATAGACTGTGATTGATATTTTCAATGGCAATGTTATCCATTTATATCATGTCCAAATGTTCTTTTCTGGGAACGTAAATAAAATAACGACAATTGTATTAGTACATCAGTATAAAATTACACACAAATTTTGGCGTTTTTGACAAGCATGAGGATTATCATGACGTCACTTTAAATTGACGCCAAAATGAGCATAGACAAAAATGTCGTTATCTCTTTTGGCATACATAATATCAAAATTTGTTAAAAAGAGACAAAGAGATGTTGTTATACGTAACGGTATTTATACAACTAAATTTGCTATAGAACATTATAGCACTTCTTTAAATATTGTTCCTATTTCTATGGAGGTAACGGATTTATTGACTGTAAAAAATAACATCTATGGACACTGAGGATTTGCTAACCTGACATTGACATTTTAAGCACTTTGAGTCTAGGTATCGTTGATGCTCTAAAATAGAAATGAAACGGTCTCAGCTTGTCTCAGCTCACGATGCGTAGATAGGAAATGGTCTAATTCGATAGAAAGGACCATGGGGAATAAGAAAGATTAGCAGACCAAGAAAAGGTGAGCTGATAATATAATAAACACAACGAAGAATAATAGATATAAACATCACTAAAGATAAGGCAAATAGAATAAACTAGAGGATATCTGTATCCAAAAAAAGATTTGCAGTTTAACTATGACGAGATAAAAAAATCTAATAACAAAATAAACGAATCACAGAGAAAATATCAATCAAAAATATGGAATAAATGTCTAGTTGTACATTATTATTATAATTATAATAATCCAAGCATATTTACGTTCAGGATTACACGAGCTGTTGTTGTTTCCTGGTGCCTTATTAACAGACGGCGGACCTATATTTAATTATAAAAGAATTTAGAATATAAAAAAATATATTTTAATACGATAAAAAAGATTACATTCTTCATACACCAAGAAATATCTTCACAATGAAAAAAAGATTCAAATAAATCTGATTATAAAGCGTATTTGGTACACACGTTCGATAAAGTACGGCGACGAATCTTAAGGGTCCATGTATGCTAAAATACGTCAGCAATATGATGTTTTTTTCATACAAAGCAATCATGGATCTTGGTGATAAAAATACACAAGATTAACATTATTATGCTTTATAAGACTAGTGTTTCCAAAATACGATTCATTTCATTTTGCTCGATAGAAAAAAATCAAAAAGTTAACCCTTTTTTGAAAGCAAAACCCAACTGTCAACTTCAATTTTGAAAATATCGAGACCAGATTTAACATAAACATAGATAAGTACTATACCCAAAAGGTAAGTGTTTCAGTTTTTATCCCTTTTTTTTAAATTACTTTTATAGTGTCAAAAATAGTGATTTGTCGCTTAAGACATTTACTTTAGAGCGCAATATTTTATAGTAATCATGGAACGGGGGAGTACGGCGATTGGCTCTTCTGGCTGACTAAGTATGGGACCTTAACTATGAATAGCGAATTCTTAATTTTCTTAAACTTTCATTTTTTGTCATAAGAATTTTCTCCTTATAATAATTAGCACAATAAAATCTATTAGCCACAGTATTCTTTCCATTCAGACGTGACGTGAAGACCAAGGTAAATAAGGATTCATTTTTAGATGTAAGATATATTGCAGTAGTTTAATACAGCAGACGAAACTAGCAGGAAAACGTACAGTCACGGCTAAACAGGTTTATTATTTATAGATAAAGCGTTTAGGTGTCGTGATAATGATAACAAGTTAGGTTTTTACTATAGCAATTAGAGGTTCAAAGTCACGGTCTAATTTTATCTATATTTAAGGGTGTGCCCATTTATTACATTGAAATCAGCTTTTTTGAAAGACGTTATAAGTTATTTTTTTTATTTATTTATACTCAGCAATAAAGGTTTAAAGAATTTATTTCTCAAAAAGAATATTACATTCACTTACATTGAGAAACAATATTTTCTTACATATTTCACATATTTTCACTTCACGGACAAAAACACACAGTTTTTTAATTAAAATATCTTCACGCCCATATCCTCAAAGAGGTAGACAGAGGCACAACCAGGGCACCTGCGACTAGCCGAAGACACTAAGTCCCACAATGTGATAGGTGGCAAGCCTATCGCCGATCGGGCACATTTCCAATACCGACCAACATTTTTTTTTATTACAAAATTGGAAAAATCCAAATTTCTTTTTGTTGGCCGACCCGGGATTCGAACCCGAGACCTCATGCAGTCAAGTCCCACACCCGGACCGCTAGACCACACAGGCGATTAAAAACACATAATATATATTAATTACGTAAGTAAGCTTAGTAAAGGCATGAGGCAATGGCATAGGCTTTACTAAGCTTACGGTGTTATTAGTAGAAATGTGGATGCTAATATAGATAACATATAGTAATCATTTTTAATTTTCTAGGATAGCAAAAAAAAAACTTAGTTTTTGCAATGATTTTTTAAAGTATTTTTACGCTACATAGCGCGTATGACCACCACGCTCTGGCTTATGAAGGGGCTATTGTGGCAGCCTGTATATACCATTTGTTTAAATACTTTAGCAATTACCGCAATAACAATTAACTTTTTTAATCTATCACAGGTATAGCAAGTAATTCATCCTGAACATATAGACATATAATAATATTATTGCATACTATTCACTACATCTTTGCAACAAAGCACTCCCCCATAGATTGTTTTTTTAAAACTTACAAGATTTTGGCAACAATTTCAAGAGTAACTCTCAATGGCAACTATTCAATGCTATGAGTGTAATGTCAAACAGTTTTCACTAAACCGTCACTATTTTATATTCTAATTAATTATATGACTACACCCAAAGCTTCCTCCGAAATAACTCTAGCCAGCGGTATAAACCGTATATCCCAAACAGACATATAGTTTTACATTATATATTGAAGCATTAAACAAGTAATAAAGCTAAAATATCCTACTTGTTTATTGTAAGCAAATGTATTAAGTACTTATAACAAAATAAATAATTAATAACAGTTACCAGTGACTAAACTAATTTATACAATTACGAAGAAGTCATTAAGATTGACTAGGAAAATGCATTGTCAAAATATTTAAAACTTAGATTACTAGGGAATCCCTGACATACGAAATCCCCGCAATTTGTACCTTTTGATACAAAAAGTACTTAAGATTTCTGTGAAAAATATATGCATAACATAAGAGTCATGTTAGGGACTTTACCTATAAATTATAATCTTATTTTAAAATTATTTAGCAACATATTATAATATACCCGCAAACCAGCAATCAATGCAATTAATAAAAATAACTACGTTAATAAATACTTCCAGCCAGTTTAATACTTACTTATAACATAATTAATAGTTTAAGGCTTGTCTAATTTAATACTTATTTATAATATAATAAGTGGTTTTTAAAGCTTGGCACGGACTTCGAACCTCTTAATGAATAACTTTATATTAAAAAAACTTTATATTAAATCTTTATTATTTTTTACTTTTTAGTTTTGAAGTCGGTTTTTATTAACGTATTTATTTTTATTTAATACTTTTTAGTTTATTACTTATATGATTTAATTTAATAAAAATAACCATCGGGATAGGTGAAAGTAGACAAAAATGCTCATAAAATAAAGACTAATGGGTCTACCTGAATCAAATTTGTATGTGACCAATTCGAAACTATTCCCCATCAAACAAAAAAGGATCTACGTAAATCGGAAACCTCGGAGAAATCAGTGTTCATACTTTAAAAAAAGCATACTAGCCGAATTGAGAACCTACTCATTTTTTGAAAAAACAAGGCTTATTTTTTTTCTTCCATCTTTATTTAAAGGCTTAAATTTATAGCTTGGAACTTGTTTATCCTATCCTATCCTATTAATATTATAAATGCGAAAGTTTGTAAGTATGGATGTATGGATGTTTGTTACTCTTCCACGCTCGAATGGCTGAACGGATTTGTCTGAAATTTGGAAGACCGATAGATTGTGACCTGGATTAACATATAGGCTATTTTTAATCCCG
The DNA here is from genome assembly GCA_002245475.1 of Calephelis virginiensis. Lineage (NCBI taxonomy): Eukaryota > Metazoa > Arthropoda > Insecta > Lepidoptera > Riodinidae > Calephelis > Calephelis virginiensis. The sequence goes on from NJDC01001280.1 coordinate 171,209, forward strand.
ATCGCACACCGGGTTTCTGTGAAAACGCGGGCGAAGCCGCAGGTAGCAGCTAGTATTTACATAACTTTGAGTACAATGTATGTTACATTACTCTGGCGTATTGTAGAAAAATGTTTTCAGCAGGTTTATTGTAATTTTTAACGTGCTTTTTAACCGTGTTGTTGTGTAAATAAATGTAACATAATAACAGATACTAATTATTTTAAATAGGTCTTGTTTTGTCTTTATACTTATAAGTATTTATGACTGAAAATAGGTGTTATTTTACAATGAATTATTACTGGCAACCCTTTAACAACCCCACTGATAATGTTTCTACGGTCCTTTTAGCTTAATCAGCACAATGGTGTCACTGATCCGTTAACAACACTTTACAAGCATAATTCAAGGGTTAAGTTGACGTCAATGTAATACCAGATGAAAACTTATACGAGTAACTTCAACAAGTCTGTTATATCTTCACGTGTCCGTACTGATGACGAATAATGGTAAATGCTTTATCTTAGCTACAAATATTTATAGACCACCGTTCTCAAGCGAGTCCTTCCACTGGCGCCAGACATCCCTACTGTATACTTCAGCGAGTTCAAACACAAATGTTGTCTACATTAAAAAGTCATTGTAATAGTTATTTATTATAGACAATATCAACATTTAGCCATACCAGCAAACATGTAGTACTTACCTGTACTACATGTTTAAGGGAAAGTTTTAGGTCTCTTTATAACTGTAATAGCGGCCTGCCCCGGCTTTGCACGGTTTAATAACTTTATCTAT
>NJDC01001280.1:175251-191363 GCA_002245475.1 Calephelis virginiensis
TCCTCACAGGTCCCACCCCACGTCCAGAAAATGAACCCTACATTTTAATGTTTCCACCGCCATGTTTCACCTGCTTTTGTGTGAATCTTGGATTTATTTCCACTTTTGCTGGACGCCGTACGTATTGCCTTCCATCTTAAGAAATCAAATTAAACTTGGTCTCGTCAGAGAATAATACATGTTGCCATTGGGCGTAGGTCCAATGTCCATATTTACGTGCAAACGCCAAACGAGCATTTCTATGTGCTTTCTTCAACAACGGTACTTTGCGAGCCACTCTTCCGAACAACCCTGCTTCTACCAGACGTCGTCAAACGGTCCTCGCTGAGACACCAGCTCTTTCGTCTGTCCCAAACACTTCGTGTTTAATTAAAATAGAACATAGAAACGGATCTTTCTTAGCTAACCTGGTTATCATTCTATCTTCTTGCGGAGTTGTTTTTCTCGATCTTTTTGTTCTGAGCACATTTAAATCTATGTTATTGCGTCTGACATGTTGCACTGCATTGTATACTATAGTTTTTGAACAATTTAAATGTTCTGCTATCCTTCGGTATGGCCAACCATGCTCGACTACAAACTTCATGATAATTTTTCGTAGTGTTGGATCGCAACTTTTATTTTTACCGATTTTTCTTCAAAATATTTTTCAAGACTTAAAATAAATATCGGGATTGCCGCCAAAACTACCACGAAACAATAAGAGAAGAAGTAAAAAAGTATTGAGATTCAAATTTTGAAAATAGAACGCAATATCTCAGTGTCCCTAATTAAATGGCCAGCCAGCATTATTTGAACAATAGCATTACGATAATCTATCAGCTATACTGTAAAGAGGTTTAATGTTTATGAAGTTGTTATTGTTTGTGTAATCGGGCACATAAATGACTAATTAAACTTACATGTAGGAGATATGGAATATGGTTTAGACTTGTTGGAAAATAAAAAATAAATTCACAATCGGTTTAACCAAAGAGTGTCCCTAATTAGTTGACCACGTCTGTATACAGTTTTATCGAATCAAATTTAACATCTCCTTAAAATTATTATAATAAATAAATATGCATGCCTTGTTTAAATTTTAAAGTGTGTATAGTATCTCCCCCGTGTTGGTCCGGGCTCACTTGCAAAATAGGCCATCTACCTTCTTATCAAGTATAAAAGGCAAGCATAGGCTTACCGTCACTAACACCATGACATCTAACTTGGTGGTAGAATTCCGCAACGATTCGCCCGTATTGGTACCACCGCCTTACCTATTCCTGCCGCAATAACGTCAGTGCTTACCGTTCTCGTATTCCGGTTCGAAGGATAAGGTAGCCGGTAAAATTACTTAGCTCGATGCCTAATATCCCGGCAACGTACCGTTACAACCTTTGGTACCTCTAGGCGACGTGAATTTCTTACCATCAGGTAATTACTCTGCTTGTTTACCTTACCATACTATAAACATTATTTAAAAAATAACTAATTTTATTTTGTTTTTTTTTAATTGCTTAAATATTAATTGAATACGTGCACACCAGAATGTAGAAGTACCTACATGTCGGTACGCTGATATGCTGGTAGTACATAAATACCATAAGAACTTCTTAACATACATATTCCGCAAATAAATACCTTTTATTACATTTAAATCTGAAATTGGAGCCAAGTACAATGTTAAAAAATACATCTTTATCAGAAATTCTTTACCGACAAAAGAATCTATGAATGCCAAGTTCTGTGCAGAATTAAAAATGTTTAGTTCAAGTACATCAAAACGTGATTCTACGTTTTGCTAACTCTCACCAACCACTTAAATGTTAGAAAATAATATAGATATGAAATTAAACTATATGGAGTTATCACAAACCTACCAAATTATATTGAAGCTGACTAGAAACTATCCAAGTCTAATCATTTATCTTGAATAACATTTTTTTGTTACAAGGCCACGCTTTTTTTCATATTCTACATACAAGTCTTTTCATATTCTACATTTCTATTAAATATTTTTTATATCTAGTTTTGCTGGAACAAATCTTTTTTAAACTATTGAATAGCTTTTATCGCGGGCCTTGAGCGTGGAGACCGAATCCAGAAATTCCGAATCCAGAAATCAGAAATCATTCAATCTGGTGACTAATGCCTGTTTATGCAATAGCTTTACCGTGGCTGTCTCCGAGTGCCACACATATTTTTTTTTATAAAATTGGAAGGCCAACAAGCAGACAGATTTCCTTGATGGTAAGAAATTCACCTAGAGACCCAAAGATGGTTATGGTGCATTGCCAACCTGAGGCCGGGATGTTAGGCCTCGAGGAAAAGTAAGTTTACCAGCCAACTTATCCTCCGAAACGGAACACGTCAACGTCAAGCTGACGTTATGGCGGCAGGAATAGGTAAGGCGGTGGTATTAAACCGAGCGAGTCGCTGTAAAACTCTATGTTTTCTAATGTTTGCCTTCTAATATAAAAAAAATACTACTACCCGCGGTTGATGTTTTGTTGGTAACATAGAACTTGATTGTATATTGGTAAAAAGGGTTAGCGAAAACAGTACTTATTAAAGTTAATAATAAGACTAGGCAAGGCATTTTCCCCGTAAGGCAGATATACACCTAGGCCTGCTGAGACCCACAATGTGGTAAGTAAAAAACTTTTCTCCAACTGGACACTTACCAATTTCAGGAAGTTATGCATTGATTACAAAATTGTTAAAACACATTTTGAGTTGCCCCACTATTTAAACTCGAGACCTTATGAAGTCAATGCAAACACCGGACCATTAAACCACTAAACATACTGGGTCTGTTGGTAATTAATCTTCTCTTAGGTAATGGAATGCTTTGCTGTTTATCAATCAAGCTTAAAAGGTAGGGACGCGAAAGTTTTAGAATATTTTTTAAAATTTAGTCACTGCTGTGTTAATAATGAAACTTGCATTATTAATTTTATGTTTTTATTTTGCTTTCATTAAAATATTGTAATGTCTCTGATGTGGCATTTTAGTAAAGAAATGTAATGCCACATCAAAGGGCATTCTCGCGTTTTGCATTCTTTTGTGTAGCTTTTATCTTCGGCTTTGTCTATATTTTAAAATGATTAGCAATAAAGTAGATACCAAGTGGAATATTCCACTTGGTAGATAGGTACCAAGTGGAACATATTAGTGGGAATTTGAAATAATAATGACAATGAAGACTTTTTAATGCTTTTGGAAACTTCATGAATTAATTATACTGACTCAATTATCTTAGTAGTACAAAAAACAAGTTTGCCCTATTAATAAACAGGAAGTAATTTTTTTATTGAATCAGGCATTACTTTGCGAAAATCCATTATAACAGATGTAAAATAAGCCTTTATTTTGCTAATTCCGCGTAAGCAGTGTAACTGTTGTGGCAAATAATCCTACAAATGACAAAGAATGTGACAAACCTACAACAGCAAGCCTGGTATTATAGTCTTTATTACAATGTGATACAGACTATAATATCAACGTAATCTTAATCCTACGTTTATTCATGTTTGTTAATAAGGCGGAATGTGTTTTAAAGAATTATAAATCTATTTTAATAGGTGTAATATGGTACTTACGTCTGCAAGTGCTGGTGGCATTGGAATATGTTATAGAAACATCTGTACGACCTATGAACAAAAACATTAGTTAACAACCGGTATTACAATTTTAGCCGAAACCCAACAACAAAAATATTTTCACGCCCACAACGTTATAGGAAGCTAGCCTGGAACATATAAACTCGGCTCGATTGTTGTTGTTTTTATTAGAAAATAGAAAAAAACGCCTTTACCTGTTATATTGCTCGATCCGAAAATTGAACCCACGACCTCAGGAAATCAAAAAAAACCCAGTACGAAAACGATTAGTTCAAGTTCATCGATAATAGGCGGAGTGATGGCGTTAAATCATACAATAATTAACTGGGAATCTCCTCTTTTTTAAAGTTGGTAGAAATTGATAAGTGACAGGCCAAGCTCTATCTCGCAAAATAACTAACAGTTGCCCTCGGCTAGGACTGAATATTGTTTGATCAGGGTTAAGCGAGACTGTCCTTCATTGTCCTTTGAACAGTGCTCTTACTTGACATAAATTGTAATTTGGTTTAGTTAAATAGTAATTTAATTGAAACTGAAAAAAACTATTTTAATTTTATGAAAAATTACTCCTAAATATCGATTACATGCAAATTGGAAATTGAAATCGAGTATAATTATATATAATTTTATATATGTTTTTTTTTAATTTTATATATTATTTTAGGTACTCTTGAAAACAGTACTGGCGACTTATTAACATTAAGTTAATGTAGTATTAAGTTAATATATAAACAATAAATTGTTTTATCGGATTCTTTAATTTTTTTGGAGCTTAATGTTTATAATTCGCTCTTACTGTGTTCAAAACTACCTTCGATGACATATCTATTGCAATTTCTAACGATATTCGCATGAAATCGAGATTAAAGGGTAGTCTTAGAACCCAAAATATAACATTAAATATTACTCAAATACTACAGGACCACTTTTGAACCATTATCCACGTTTCCGAAAAATATATCCTTTTGTCAATGACCATCAGTTAAGTAACAAACGTACCGAAAAATTAATAAACTCCTTTCTTGAGTTAGTGGAGTTCCGAATTAGTTTATTGCAACTTTAAATTTAAAATAATGTAAGTAGCTGTGGTTATATTACGATATTAGAACTTTAGTTTCTTTTATTAGAGGTCAGCCATGTTTGTTCGCTACGGCTATGTATGGCTCTGCATGGCAAGAGATAATTGTGACCTATAGATACCATACATGCTACGTCTAGGGAATCCATCGCTGTCTTCTGCCCTCTTAATGACAGTTGTCGTGTTCCGGCCCAGAGCTCAAGGAGTGTTGACTTGTGCTTTAGAACTGATACTTCATCCACTAATGTATACTGTATATACTTAATATACTTATATAACTAATATACACCATGGTAGTGGGAAAAGGCTCATAAGAACCGTGTACAGTACTAAAGTATCTTCACGCCCATATCCCCGAAGTGGTAGGCAGAGGCACAACCAGGGCATCCACGACTAGCCGAAGATACTAAGTCCCACAATGTGATAGGTGGCAAGCCTATCGCCAACTGGGCACATATCCTATTCCGAGCAACATTTTTTTGATTAGAAAATTGGAAAAAAAACAATTTTTATTTTTCTTGCCTGACCCGGGAATCGAACCCGGGACCTCATGCAGTCAAGCCCAACAACGGAACCGCTAGAACACAGAGTACTACTTATAAAATTATGCGCTTTTGCTTTGCACTTTTTACTCTTTTTACACTTTATACTTTTTTTTTTAAATTGGCTAACCTAACCTAAATTTAAGCTAAATTATTAATTATGTGTAATAACAACTCTATATAGATATCTTTAAAATACATTCGGATTTCCGAAGCTTCACGAATATAGCCGAAGCGCGTTATTTAATTAGTACTACTGTACTTGTTTTGATATCTTATCACATAAAACAATAATTGGTTTTTATACCAAAACAGTCATTTACTCATATTTCAAGCACGTTTGAAATACAATTTTATAGTAGCGGTAGCTATAAATTATATTAAAATTTTGTTTTTTATTTTATCCTTTAAAACGTGGCTTCTGTTTTGTCCCTTTGTAAATTTTATTAAGTTCGTCATAATTTAAATTATGTTAATATTTATTCGTTTTAACTTTGTATAAGCCTTCACAGGGTTTGTAGAATGAGTACTTAATAGCGTTTTAGCTTTATAAGTTTAAAAAATTCAATTTACTAAAAATCTTGCTAATCTTCTTCTACATAAATATGAATCTCTTTTACCTTGGTCATCGTATCACCTGCGAGATGATAAAATAACTCGGGTTTTTGAAGTGAAAACTTCTTTAGCGGCGTTGAGCACTTTTTTGGATTGGGTAAAAACTTCTAAACTCACGTCAGATCGTCAGATCGTAAGATGGCGCAGAGAGCATGCGCGAGATCTAAAATAAAACATAGATTCATTGCTGTTTTTATATTGCTTAGATATTTCCGAAGATTATAAGATCCGCAATGAATACAACCCGCAATATATCTACCATTACATTCTCACAAGACAACATGATAGCAGATACGTATAATATCCACAGACATTGCTCTATTTGTTTCATCTTGAAAATAACCTTTATGTGTAGACGAGCAATGTTCGTTATACAGATAATAATATGACGACGCTCCTAGCTGTCACGTAGTCTTACTTTAGCGAGTTTTCAAGTCAAGCCAAACGCAGGCTATTGATATAAAAATAATATTTGTGCAAAAATAATATTACTTTCATACTGATAATTAAAGTAATTCGTGCAAAATTATTCTCTAACCATTCCAAAATATCAAAAATGCATAACGTTAATATTCGAGTTTTCACTTCCGCCGGCCACTCCCGGCGTGCAACCCGTCTTTTTTGTTGTGTTAATTATTGTTAGCAGAAAATTGTGATGAAAAAAAAGTAATTTCCAGTATTAAAAAAATCATAGTTAAGAAAGGACAACGGTCTTGGGTTGGCTATCAAACTATGAATTATTGTGAATAGTTTGTTATTAATCATCGTCATTAATAGATCTTTTTACTTTATTATAACAAATATGAAACGCAAACACGATAGCAGTAATTCACTAAAAATGTTACATAAGATTTTTGTGAAGTTTCAGTCATTAAATGAAGTTTCAGAAATGATCTAAGATCTTTTTAACGAACTGAAATCAACAAACTTATAAGAAACATCATCTATTTTTTATTCGAAAGGAGCGAAAACATAACCCAGAGCAAAACTATTTCGGCGACACTTCACTTTTTCTTGTTTTCATCTACATCCTATGCACAGTAATTCGAGTATACAAAAGAGCCTCTTCCTACGAATACTAGTACTACAAAACCATATAATATTATCTCCTCGAGTCATCCAATATCACCTTCTGGGAAGAATACTCTTTACTTTTCTTTCTTTCTTTCTTTAGGTTTTGGCCTTCACGTTAGTATTTAGCCATTAGTAAAATTTTATGTCAATTTTAATTAATTTTAATTAGTCATCAGTCATAAGTATATTCATAAGTCGTAAGGAAGTCATGTTAGGCTCTTGGGTAAAGCGGTGACCTGTTTACTCAAGCTCTTGTAATGAGATTTGGCGGCAACAAGGAAAAACACGATACGCTAATTTCTTCACAATTATTTCATTTGTGCACTTTCACTTAACAAAATTGTACAAAATGCCACCAAAATTGACTAATTTCTCTCAATATCAACACGAAATTCAATAATTATGAAAAAACTTCGACCATCTTTTCTCTCGATGGCGCCAAAACTCTACTCTTTACTGATATCGTTATTTGCGCCTTTGACAACCACAAGTTTTTGTTTTATTTTTTTTTCTTGTTGATAAACAAAGACCAAAGTACACTAAGGTTTAAGCTGTAATTACAATCGCATATGCCAGTAAAATGAAAACAATAACGTCAACTTAAACCTTGTTTTTTTTTATTAGTCTATGCTTATTAATAAGTTAGCAAGGTTAAATTTTTGGGCTCTGTCCACGTTATAATAATTATAATTAAAATTAATATAAGTTATTTGCTCTCCTGTGAGGTCAGTTGAAATATCGGATAAAAACTATCTCCTCTGAAGCTAGACCAAATTACAGATAATTACGAACTTTGATAAAAAACTATTTGATGTTTACTATTTCACACATGTTATGTCAAGAAAATTAAATAAACAAGGCTTTATATACTAAATAAATTTTTGTAGAATGCTCTGCAGCAAAGACACTCTGTTTAAAAAATAATAATTTGTTCTCTATATCTTAAAAAAATAATTTCTTTTACGCATTACTAGCAACATGTCTCAACGTCGCACTATGTTATCTATATATATAAAAATCAATTGCTGTTCGTTAGTCTCGCTAAAACTCGAAAACGGCTGAATGGATTTGGCTAATTTTGGTTTTTAATTATTTATTCAAGTCCAGGGAAGGTTTAAAATATAATAAAAAGTTAACACTGCGAGAAAACTAGGAAAAACAAAATTTTCATTTTTCTCATACAAACTGAACGGGTGGAACGAAGTTCGCCGGGACAGCTAGTTTTTATTATACATATAAACCTTCTTGAATCAATCAATCCAATAAAAAAATATCAAAATCCGTTGCGTAGTTTTGAAGATCTAACCTTACGTAGGGACAGATACAGGAATACATACAACAGACAAAACATACGTAATTGGAGGAATGAAAATCTTTTTTGAAGATATTGCTAGCATAAAAGTAAAAGGCGTTTGTAAGAGTATTACATAGAACGTTTTAATTTATTAAAATAATTAAAACTGCTAACCTAAAAGTTACATTCTTCTAAACGAACACTTATAAAATATCCGTACAGAGATTTTCTTTAAAAACGAGTTTCCAAAAATGAGCTTCAGGTTTGTCAGTATGTGTCTTTAAAGTATACTTGAAAGCGGACATCCCCAGCAAACATACAGCTATAAGCCGCATACTATCGTTATTATCAGTATTTTGATATATTTATCGCCTCTGTGGTCTAGCGGTTCAGTTGTTGGACTTGACTGCATGAGATCCCGGGTTCGAATCCTGGGTCGGGCAACAAAAAGAAAATTGGGTTTTTCCAATTTTCTAATATGTTGCTCGGGATAGGATATGTGCCCGGTTGGCGATAGGCTTGCCACCAATCACATTGTGGGACTTAGTATCTTCGGCTAGTCGTGGGTGCCCTGGTTGTGCCTCTGCCTAGCTCTTCGGGGATATGGGCGTGAAAATACTTTTTTTATATATCTACACATTATGTAAATGGAAGTCGTGTTAGGTACACTACTTATAACTTAAGAACGGCTAAATTGAACAGATGAAAATTTACGGGGAGGTAGCTCAAAACCAGGAGACAGACATAGGACTTTTATCCCATTCAACTGTAAAGAAAATAGGAAAATCATTTTTAAAATATTCCCATACAAACTGAACAGGTGAAACGCGTTTTGCCGGAACAGCTAGTTATTATATATTTATTAGGCTGGTTCTATTTATTTATTTATTTATTTAACACTTTATTGCACACAAAAACTAAAATACACGAGAAGTTAAAAATACACAAATGGCGAGCTTATCTCTAACTAAAGAAATTTCTTCCAGCCAACCCAAAAAAAAATTAAGCTGTGAAAATAAAATGGAAGGCATCGTGTACAAAACAATTAACTATAGCTATACTTAGAACGAATAAATAAAAATATACTAATAAAGTGTGCAAAAACAAAACAGGTACAATTATAATTATTAAAATATCTTAGTAGGATAATATATGAGTATGTTATTGTGTCAACGATAAGTAATGTTCCTTCAATCTTTTCTTAAAAGTAGGTAAAGAAGCGCTGTCACGAATCACGGTAGGAAGGGAATTCCACAATTTGATTGATTATAGTATCTTCACGCCCATATCCCCGAAGAGGTAGGCAGAGGTACAACCAAGGCACCCACGACTAGCCGAAGACACTAAGTCCCACAATGTGATAGGTGGCAAGCCTATCGCCAACCGGGCACATTTCCAATCCCGACCAACATTTTTATTAGAAAATTGGAAAAATCCAATTTTCTTTTTGTTGGTCGACCCGGGATTCGAACCCGGGACCTCATGCCTCATGATTGATTGGAAAGTAAAATATTTAGAATAACAACTAGAGTGCGAAGCGGGAAAGACACGAAATTTGATAAACGGTTTAGAAAGAAGTCTGGATTTGTTCAGAATCAGTACACTTTCGATTTATGAAATAAAAGAAATAAATATTATTTTTATCTGAAGCAAAATATAACACGCATGGATAACCTAAAGAAAAGCAATCAGCTGATTGCTGACATGTGCATGCGGATGACGTCATGACTCGTACTAGGTGCAACATAGCAAAACATTTAGGTAAATACTTCATTAATAACATTTATAAAGCACAACAGTTTTAACTAAACATCCTTAAATAACAATTTAGCAAGTCTTTTAAAAAATAAATCTTGTATATACAGGGTAATTTTTAAAAGACCGGCCAAATTTAAACATAAGAGAGTTAACGCTAAAATTAAAGTGCATTTAAATGCTATTGCCAAATTGCAGTATTTGCTGTAATAAACATTCGTTTAAAATAGTCTGCAAAAATACTTCTGTTGTTGTCACACTACTACTGCTAGTTACAACGCTAGTACAATTCATGACGTCACCGGTCGCTGGGAATTAGTGAAATGCTTTGTTTACATTGAAACCAAGCATCTCGTATTTTGCGTAGGATAAAAATTATATGTTTTTTTTTTAATTTAATTTAATTTAATTACTACAATCGTGGCTGGTTCTTTAATTGTAACTCATTATATTGTTAGTTTTTCTACCCCCGAAAGAAAAATGGGGGTGATATAATTTTAGCGTCTCTGTGTGTCTGTGTATGTGTGAGCGTAAGTGCGTGCATGCGTTCGTCTGTATGTATGTGTATCTTGTTTAAAAGCTGACGTGATGGAGATGGATTTTAGCTAGATTACGATTATTCGGGGGCTATTGATTTGTTTTATTTTAGTGTTATCATATAAACCACTGTGTTCTTAAATTTGTGACATTAATGAATACAAAAATAAACAAAAAAAATATGCCAACAGTACAGTGCATTTTATACAGATGAGTGTTAGTTTTTACTGTTGGTCTTGTTCTATTTGGAATCTTTTTTAAAATTACCAAAAACCAGTTTATCTAATTGACAGTTATTGTACCCTTGAATGTTTCAATGATATATATTATCAACTATATGTATGTTTGTTGTTTTGCAACGATGTATCGCTTAAACTTATTGCAATAAGTCTCTGTTTCAGATGAAAAGTCGGCGGAAAAATCTATAATCAATATTTGTACCCCCAAATTTGATTACAAGCCAGAAAATTCAAGAAAATATATATAAACAATAAATGTACCAAAAACTGCTTAAACATTATTGGAAACACATTTTTGCTAAACAAATTAACTAATGGCAATGGGCCTGTATGAGTTAATTTTTATTGTTACATAACCTGTTTATGTACCTAAAGAAACTGGTTTTCTATATTTTTAAACAATTTAAAAAAGAGATCGTTAACAATTCGACCCAAGGATTTTTTTATTTTAGTTACGCGATTACTTGGCCAATAATGAACCAATGTTTTTAGTTTTTTTTTTGTTTAGGGAGGTAGGTCACGATTTAAAAGTAATTCCGTGTAAAATTTTATCTAGATCCGACAAGTGGTTTGTCAGTTATACTTATACCTGGAAGAAATGTAAATAAAAATTTATGTATATCTACTTGTCCATCTCAGAATTATGACCTTAAAAAAATGAATCATTTACTATGCTTATCTTATAAAAAATATGAACCATATTTCAAAACTAAGTTTGTTAGGTTAACGAGTTTTCTTATATCGTCCCTGCAAACGTTTAAGAAATATGCATTAGTAGACAGACAACTCAATAAAATTAATTGCTATCATTAAGTAATTGATATCAATAATCTACATGGTCATTTGCTTGTGCGCAAACTGACAGTTGTGCTATCTACACTGTATATACAGGGTTACAATTAAAGACCAGCTAAATTTTTAGAGAAGGTTAGGAGTCGATAACACTTTCGGTCTATGAAGTAATTAAAAATAAAAAAAATGTAAATAATTTTTATCCGATGCAAAACACAAAATGTATGGTTACAACGTAAACAAAGCATTTAACTGGTCCCCGCCGACCGGAATTGCATGCTCAAGCTGGTGACGTCAGGACTCGTACTAGCTACATGTCGTGATCATAGATATAGGATGTACAAGATCAACAAAGCGTGGGAGAGAGAAGTCCTTATCAGGTACAAATGGCCTTAGAGGAACAGAGAGAAAGAGTCTATATGCCAATATTTACGCGAGTAAGAGTTCATAGTATTCCTGTCATAGTGCGTCGCAGTGAATTTTGTGAATTAATTTCATAATCTTACTATTAAAATAGAAGAAAATATAAAGGCAATTACGATGTCGTGTTCAGTAAGCGCTTGTGATGTTACAAAAAGTTACAATCCTAATAAATACACATTTCATAAGTAAATACAATTTTGACATAAGAATATTTAGAACTGTGTTTTGTTAGTTTTTTTGCTATTAACCTGCTCTTTGTACCCTTTAACGGAAAAAGGAAAGATATTATGTAAAACTAGCTGCTACCTGCGGCTTCGCCCGCGTTTTCACAGAAACCCGGTGTGCGATCGGGATTTAAAATAGCCTATATGTTAATCCAGGTCACAATCTATCTGTCTTCCAAATTTCAGACAAATCCGTTCAGCCATTCGAGCGTGAAAGAGTAACAAACATCCATACATACATACTTACAAACTTTCGCATTTATAATATTTTAATATAAAATAATAAATTGTTTGTTTACGCTAGGGTTTGACAACGCGGTGACGTCCTAAATATCGATGAATGTCAACTAAAGAGTATAAATACTTTTTAGCAAGAGATTTCAACATTGGTTGTTTAACCAACTTGCATTTCGTAAAATACATTTCTACTTAAGACTGAGATGCGCCTATACGTAATATTTTTATGAATACTTGATATTATTAAGTTTAATCATTAACGTATTCACTGCCACCAACGCATATACTTACGAGTTTTCGTTACTTGCGTCCAGTGCTTTGGACGCGTCTATGAGCTCATTTATTTAGCGAGCTGTGTCCAGCGCCTATGTGCGTTACATACGAGTTCTATTAATTTTGCAATATTCTATTTATGTCCCTGGATCACTCACATTTAGTCATTTTTAACCGAAATAAAAAAGAAGAGGATTTCAAATCGAAGGTTTTTATTTCTGTGTATTACCTCGTAACTTTTTACTGCGTGATCCTATTAATTTATTTTTATTTGAAAACCATAATGTTGACGAGAAGATTACCCGCAGTAACTAAAATAGTTGAAATATGATTATGAAAACATTCGTTCCGGTGGGAAAATTTGGGAAGCTAGACTTGCACATTACGCTGAACATTGTCACAGGACAGCGATGCACCTATAGGATGAATAATGTCAATAATTTACGGTTGTCCATAACCACAAGGAGAGTCGCATGCTTGATTGCTGTCTCAAGTCATATAAAAAGTTGTACTTTCCTATCTGTTTGGCGGGATAATAATGACACTTATATCATTTTAACAGCTACCTTATGCTCTAACAAAACATGATAATGAATAACATTGCTGTTTCGGCTGACAAAGACAAAGATGGTGACCCAAAAACTTCGCGAACAAATCTACCATCTATTAGTCACTGTGGTAGTGATACATAAAGCCAATATTTCACGAATACAATGTCTTAATGGTCATACAACATAAAATTTGATATTGTTTATATCAGTAGATGAGGGTAAAGATAATATGCTAATTTACTTAAATTTTGTTAATTTATCGATATCAATAACGTAGGTGACCTTTTCAACAACCCTGTTTTCAACTCATACATAAACAATTTACTCACACTCACGCATATTTTTTTTGGTTTCGCTTTTTAACTGACTTTGTTTATCTAGTACATCCTAAATCTATGGTCGTGACAGCATTTCTAATGTAAATATTACAATTTGGCAAAAATATGTAAAATGTATTATCGTTCTAGCCTTAGCTCCCTTGTATTACAATTAGACCAGTCATTTGAAAATAACCCTGTATGTTTATATTATTAACTGATTATTTTATTTAACGATGACGAAAATCGGGAAAGCCGTATTGAAAAAAAACTGGTCGAGCTATAAAAAAAATGATAAGATAATATAACACAACAAATTACCTTTAGCTGATATTGTGTTAATAATATTTGATAAAACTATACTGAAAACCACCGACTTCAACATCATCAATAGATTAACACTTTTAGTATTCTTGCACGTTTCAACTTTTATAGCTGTTTCGTGGATAATTTCAAGGACATTTAAGGGGTTTTTACACATGATTGAACATCCAAATAATCAAAACCATACAATTGTTTTAATTTGAAAAATTGCAATCATAATACACTCATTATGCTTTATCTAAACAATCTATAAGCACATCTAGATAATTCAATCTCTGCTTGGATAAATACCTTTAAACATCCCAGAACAATTCCTTGATTTTTTAGGAATTTTTACTAATATGTAATTTGTAATTATGTAATACATTTAATTTTTAAGCTTATTCATTACTTTAATTTTGTTTAGTTAAAGTGCACAAGTGAAGAATTCATTGAGAAATTAGTTTATCGTGTGTTTTCGTGATTCCGCTAAATATTATGATATTTAAGAATGTAACCGCTTTACCTTAGACCCTGAAATAACTGATTATGACTATATAAGACTTGTTTCGAATAATTTTAGCCCATTTTTTCAAAATCTTGCTATAGTTTTATGCGAATTAATTAAACTTTACTTTTAACAAACGATCATGACAATGCCCAAAAAATAACAGTGTTATAGTCGTTTACATTTTTTTTCAAGTGATCGTAACTTTTATTTATCTATATATTAATACGTGATGCCAAAACTTTGGGCCCCTTTTTACGAAATTTGCGCGGACGCAGGAGCATAAAATTTGGCACACTTATAAACTAAAAGTGTAAGAGAAGTGCAAAACGCTAATATTTTTCAATAATAATGCTTATGAAGTACATTAATTCAATAAATCAAACCCACTCACACTATCATGCATTTGACACACACAATTAAATGGATTGATGATAACGATAAAAGATCACAGATGGCGCACTAACTATTCATAAAGTTTGGAATTAAAGTAGTTTGTCTTGAAAAATGAAGATGGCGTTTTTATCAACAAGATCATGTAAATGTTGTTTCGATTTTATAGGTATTTACTTAGTACGTAAAAGAACATTTACAGACTATGTTATGGTATTCTTGAGCTTCACTTAAGTAATTAAGAATGGATTTTTATAAATTATTAGCTGCAACCCGCGGCTTAAGAATACTTATAGCAACTTTCAACCCCTATTTAACCCCCTTGGTGGTAGGATGTCCAAAAACGATTAAATATGTATGTACTTATTTTTAATAACCCCACTTTCACCCCTTTAAGGGCAGAATTTTTATAATTCCGTCCTTAGTGGGTGTCTACTCGTTTTATTGAGTGGGTCTACTCAATAAATTTCATGGCTGTAACTGTAACGGTTTTCGCTCCGCGATGATGAATCAGTCAGGACATGATATTTTATAAATATAATATAACTAGTAATCAAAAACACCACATGCATTTTTATTGAACACTTACTTCATGAAACGATTTTTATTTGTTTTACAAAATACAATATTTACGATCTCAAATAACAAAATAAAACCATGAAAATATGCTGATGTAGTCATAACACCGAAGGCGTGTAGGCAACCCTATCGCGTGTTGAAGGCCTTGATACACCGCACGGATGTAGGTTTATAATTCAAAAACCAAGCCGAGTCAAACTACTGTAAGTACGAGTATATTTCATTATCCCAGAATTGGTCCGGGCTCCTTTGTAGAATAGACCATCTACCATCATGCCAGGCACCTCGTAAAAGGCGAGCATAGGCTTACCGTCACCAATACCGTGACATCCTTCTAGGTGGTAGAGTTTCGCAGCGACTCGTCCGGATTGGTGCCACCGTCCTACCTATTGCTGCCGCCATAACGTCCAATGCTTGTCGTTGACGTGTTCCAGTTTAGAGAGAAGGTAGCCGGTAAACTTACTTTTGCTCGAGGCCTAACATCCAGGCCTGAAGTTGGCAACGCCCCATTACCACCATTGGTATCTTTAGACGTCGTGAATTTCTCACCATCAGGAAATCCGTCTGCTTGTTTGCCTTCCATTATCATAAAAAAAGAAACAGACGAATTGATAACCATCCATAAGTAGATTGTTAATTATTTTTTTATTACTTTTGTGTAGTATTTTGATCTTTTAAACCTAGCTAGTTCTGAGAAAGTGTGGGATTATTAAGCAGTAAGTTATGATTGTTATAAGTAGATAAACTAGGCTTGATTCCAGGGTCTGAACCTTGTC